>VZRX01013860.1:157254-241722 GCA_013398075.1 Notiomystis cincta
CGCCCCCCCGCGGCCGCCGCCGCCGCCCGTGCTGCCCCGGTGCGACGTCCCTCGTCCTCAGGGGCTGGCGGCGAGCAGCGGACTCTGCTGCGGAACCTCGGGAACCTCAGCCGCGGCCGCCCCCGACCTTCAGAGGCACCTGCCCCTTAATGCTTCTCTTAATGTGACAATGGCAAGGGCACCGCGCGCTCCAACACATCATTTTATTACTGTCGCTTCCCGTGCTCGGCAATGTGATTCTCGTCTTCAGAGCCGCTTTCCAGCGTCACCCGGCACTGCGGGAGCTGCCGCTCGAGCGATGTTCCAGCCGCACAGGCGTGCGTGACGATGCTCGCAGAGACTTTGTCATCCTTCAAGCGCTGTGAGCAAAGTGTCTTGGCCTTGGGAAAATTCCCTACACGGGACCCTGGAAGTAACAGACGGGGTAGTTCGGGGGCATGTGGGTGGCTTCCCCCTTAGGACACTGCCACTAGCCCCGTGCCCATACCTAGAGGTGTTGGAGGTGACAATGACAGTGTCACTCAGGAGTGATCCTTCACAGACTCTGAGGATAGCTATGAAAGAGTGGCAAAGTCAGCTTTTTCAGTTTAGTTGCTTTCCTGAATTGGACTTTTACCATTAGAGCAATTTGATTGCTTCTGTTGCAAAGGCCAGTGCTTTATACAGAATAAGTGCATCTACAGTGACTAATATCAGTCAGATTGTGCTGATTTACATTAACTGGGCACTTGGCATGCATTTCCTTTGTCTTTGTCACACTAATAGTACACTAATTTTCTGTTATTTATGTGCAGTGCAAGGATATATTTCATTTCCTCCTATGATCATTAACACATTCATCTATTCAATTATGTAACTATATTTTTCACCTCAAATTGAGATTGATTGCTTAAGAACATATTAATAAAATTCAAAGGCAAAGGAGTGACAGAAGTGTGAACACTAATTTTCAGGGAAATTACTTTGTACTTCGGAAATTCAGGCCCCTGCTCCCAAAATAGTGTGTGCACTCATTATGAAGTTGCAATGTTAATGTGTGGTTTCTTTTAACATAAAAATCACAGTTTCCTGGACCAAAAGGATCTGAGGCTTTTGCATTGATTAATGAACATATATGTTTTTCCAGGAAGGTCTGTGGGCTCAACATCATGCAAGCACTGTGGGATCAGGGAGTAAATGCCCCTCCTCTAACAGGCAATAAGTGGATTGATGGAGTAAGCCATTTTATAAAGATAGAAAAAAATCATAGCTAAGCTGATCACTAGCAAGCTGCTCCCAGACCCCACTGGGAATTAAAGTAGATGAGCTATGCACCTTTGAAAAATTAGATTAATTATGGAAATAGAACATGACCCTTAACTAGAGTGGCACTAAATAGCACTGAAATATGGCAGGAACAAGAGGCAAATGGTAAGAGCATCTCACTGTGTGCAGCAGCACTGTGTGCTGGTGAAGGTATAAGTTAATTTTCTTTTTTAAAATAAAAATTGGCTGAAATTTATATTCTGTGAAGTTCCTACACCATACTGCTTGATTTATATCAGAGTCAGCTGAAAAATGTCCCTTGATTCTGACTGTACTTGCACTTGTGGGTAACTTTGCACCACTGAAACCCACAGGACGAGTTCCTCAAGGGAAGCTGATTGGTGCTGTGCAGACTGGGTTTGTACATTTACACTGAGATATGAGGCAGATATTCCTAAGGGGCTGCAGAAGAAGTTGTGAGAGGAGGGACTCACTTTCTGCCATCCTCAGAAATACTGGTAATTTTTCTCTCCAAAGGGTAAAGAACAGGAATATTGGTTATGGTTCTGCAGTCAGTGGGGATTTCCACTCACAGAGCTACCAAGTCTCTGATAAGTGAAGAGAGAAGCTGACAGAAGTTTTGGTTCCTTAAGTGAAACTTCATTGTAATATTCAACTGGGGTCAAGGAGACAGGAATACTTGAAATTTCTGCTAGGAATAGAAATGAATGGATTTAATTTCAGAACCAAGATGTCTGGAGAAACAGGTATTTCCCTGTTTGGGAAAGGCTTATGATTGGATTCTGGTCCATGCTCTAACTCTTGTATCTAGCACACCATGTGGAGGAGAAAGGCTGAAGTGTGCAGCATTTGAGCCAGTCTGTATTTGCATGGCTCCTTGGGTGCTGTAGCTGGGAGCTGTAGGGAAGGGCTAAAGGCCTGCTGTAAATTATGCTGGAAGCCAGACTGATCCAAACAAACTCTTCATAAAATGACCTGGTACTGTTGCAGATTTGATCTACAAAAGAGAAAGTGAAGGTTATAGTTCTGCATTGGTTAATGTCATTGTCTATGTTGGGTGCTTAAAACCTTTTCCACAGCCTAGGTGACATCCTGCAAACATTTTTCTATATGCAGAGTTACCCTAATGCTAACATCATGATACCAGCTGTTTCAAGAGACACCCTCACTCCCTGTAGCAATATGCTTGGATTACCTCCTAACCTATTCTGGAGCAGTATGTTGCTCTCTGGAGATGTTCAGAAGAAAATTTAACTTCAGTCTCAAGATTAGTCAAGAAGAGGCAAGATGGAATGTGAGGGTCTCACTAGTTGTAACTGAGGGCATGGCATCAGTTTGAAATTCCATATTTCACTGTATTTGACCATCTCCAGCAATTAGTGGTGAAACTGATTTCTAGATTAAGGAAAGACTCATTGCATATGATTCTTTTTTTGTTGTTTTAATTTACCAGACTCCATCTGTTTCTCCACTTCTCCACTGCAGAACGTCCTAGCTCTGAAACAAATCCATATTTGTGGATGGAATAGTGTGATAGCTGCCACTACCTGTTTGTCTCTGTTTTTCACTCCCACTCTTTCCTCAGGCTGTCTCACTAGACACATGGCCCTAGGTAGGAAACCTTCCCATTTAAAAACAGAATCAAAGGCAGTGTGTTTCCACTTAATGTTTTAGCTTTGACTAAACATTCAGGTGCATTAAAGACAGTGGCTTAATAAAAGCCTGTCCTAATGGGCTGTGTGTTTCAGTGGGTTCCCAGCTCCCACGTCAGCTGCATGTGAGGCTCCTTCCCATGGCTCCCTCTGCTAACACTGAAGCTGATAGTTAATCATGATGTTGCTTCTGACTACTACACAGGCAGTGTCACTGGGTAGCAGTCATGGACACTTTCCAGAGGACTGGAATGAGTGTATGGGGTGCTACTCTGCTTTTGCAAAAATCCTGGAAATTTCCAAAGCCTTATAAAACCAGGGACTCATAAACTAGCCTCCTTTTGGATGTTAACATGAGTGTATTTTAGCTTGAAGGAAACCAGAAGTGATAAAACCTGGTTTTAGTTGCAGTGAGTGTTGTCTGTGGCCTTTCTCAAGGGGGGGTTCAGCCACCCTCTCTGTCCTGAGCTTCTGATTCCATGTACAGGTGAGGCATGCTGTGGCTTTTCTCTCCCATGTGATCTTCTGTTCACAGTGGCCCTGGATGTTAAAGAGAAGCAAGGTGACAACTGGATCCTTTTGTACACTTTGTGCACTTCATACCTGTGTGTAAAGAAGAGGTGAGCTGTGTGGTCACCTCTCGGCATCTCCATGTGGATCAAGGGCAATGACTCATGCTCTCCTATGCCTTTTGTACCTGCTATGTGAAGCTGATCCACTTCAGACTCCAACTGCTGCTACCAAAACCACTTTTTAGCTCACTGCAGAGAGCTGTTTGCAATTCTCATCCAGCAGAATGCTGAACAAAATGGTTCAGATCTTCGGCACTGTTTACTCTGTGGGAAAAGAGAGAAAGGGAAAGATTAAAAAAAATAGAAGTAATTTGATACAGTTTAGCCAACATGTAGATAGTCCTCCTGGGATTTAACATTCAGGTATGATAGTATCAGAAATAAATAATCTTCAAAATGAAAACTGCTTCTTATTATCAAGTAGGTCACATTTCCAACAACTGTTTCTCAATATGTAAATATAAGCAGTGATTGCTTTGAAAAATATATAATTATATATTCAACAAAATGTGTATATTTTCCCAATGCAGCATAGTTAATTTTATCTGAAAATTAGTGATTACCATTTTGGTGTTAACTATGGAGTAATAAATAAATCTTTAGTGTTAAAAGATAGACTCATCTTTATTTCATATATCCCTTGTGGAACTCACTTGTGGAATTAACAATGTTGCTTTGTGATCTTAGAAGCACAAAAAAAAATTAGGAGATATCACTGGAAATGAAGGATTAATATATGGATTAGGACCTCTGCTTTTACTTAGGCCTACGTGAGGGACTTTACCCTAAACAGAGAATTTTTCACTTATGTACATGGATATTCTGTGCATGTCCCAGAGAGATGCAGGTCTGGGGGGCACTAGAGGGAAGATCACGGTATAAACTGGTTTTATTCTGGATACACACACTTGCTTCTGTGCCCTTCTCTGTCTGCATGCCACAGATATAACCCACACCTGGTAGGGAACCATGTAGGAAATAATACGTGGTCTGAGAGAGCATGAATGGTTTCAGAAAGGCATTATAGAGATCAGAAAGCTTGTGGGTGAAAGAGTACACCAACAATCTGAAAACAGATGAGTGTTACACAGAAAAAACCACAAGTGGGTACAACCTTTCCTTTCATGTGCAGCCCATCTCATTTCATCCTCCTGGACAGATCTGTGAAATGTAGAAATGCTGACAACCCTTTCTCCAAGTGAGAGAGAAAAGTCTTACCTCCTGCTATATGAGTCAGGATACAATAATCCTATAAAGGCATTCTTCCACATACCTCATTCTAAAACATTTGGGCTCAAAAATTCACTTGAGATTGATCAGAGATGATGAGTTCAGTGTAGAAGGCTTGGATATAAACATTTACTGAAGTGCTTTGCTAAGTTCCTATTGTGAGGTATGATCATGTGGGCTGGAGAGGCCAGACTAGGGTCTTTAGGAGGAGCTGACTCAAATGTATGGATAATCCAACATTTTCATTTGTACACTGGGGAGATTTGAATGTGGAATAATTTGCGAATGAAGAAAGCAGAGAGGGGCAAAATGCACACCCAAGGAACATTAATATTCAACTTCAGAGCAACTTCTGTGTGAGCATATATGTACTCATTGCAATATTCTGAAAATAATTGCATACATATGTATGTTGGCCCCACCCTCCAGTGGCATCAATAGGTTCAACCTCAGTTTTCTGTTGCACTGCAAATTAAGGGAAAAGACTTTATTTTAAGAGTGTTGAACACATGGCTGCCATCCAATAACTTCAGTATGGCAACCTCCCAAGAAAGAGCTCCAAGGCAGCCTAATCAGGACAGAATTCCTGGCAAAAGTACGTTTTGAGACAAGGCTCTCTCTCTTTTTCCAAAGCAGAAAACTCCTTTGATGGCATGCACAGAGAGCATTTAAGAACATTCTCAGGTGCCTTTTTTTTGCAGACTGAAAAATCAAACTCAAAAAACCGCGGAGGAAAATTGCAGGAGTCATTTTAACACTTTTCCTGCTCTAGTTGGGCTGTGGAGACTGAGAAACAGCCAGCTGATTTCACTTTAGTTCTCATTTTTTCACTTCTGTCAATAGGTACAAGCTCGTAACTGATTACAGAAGGTTTTAATGCTGCTCTGTAAACACGAATGGTGCCTTAAACTGTATCACAAAGCTGAGTTAAATTCTCTCCTAAAGGGCCACTCAGCTTTAGTTTTCTGCTAATGCACGTTCCAAACTGCTGGTTTGGGTTTTGTGTTGGGATTTTCCCTTCCCCCTGCACAGTATGTTTTATTGTTTCTCTACTGCTCTTCCTGCTTTGCACAGTCCGGTTCTGGCAAGGGGCTGTACCCAGAGCTGTGGTTTGTGGCAAAATGTGATGTGTTGGAGAAAAGCTGGGAATGACCCCGTAAGCCAGCAATAATGTAACATCCTTGGTGTGCCCACAGTGCCAGCAGGCTGCAGAGGATGGGTGTCCTGGGCTGTGGCAGCCACAGGAGCTGGCACAGCCCTGCAGGTTTTTTCACTGGGAAATAACAGAGGCGGCTCTAAGACACAACATCCTCCATCAGCTTTGTGAGATGTGGTTTTGGGAGGAAGGTGTGGCTTCAGATCTGCTGACATCATGGAAATGCTTCACCTCCTTCTGACTTCACAGAAAGCCAAACACATTAGACCTGCCTGAAATGTGACACTCAGGAGTAAAAAAGCACAAGCCACTCTGGTCAGATGAGTGAGAGCCCTCCCAGAAAGCCCAACCTGGATAAATGCCATTGAGGAACTTGAAAAATAATGATGAGATGACATTTTGATATTAAATGTTGAGTTTGGAAGATTAATGTAACTTCTCATTCCCTAGACTAATAAACCTGGTGATTTTTTCCTAAAAAAATCCAAACCTATTCTAAACAAGAGGATTTTCCTCCTGTTTTCAGTACAGACAGCGAATTTTTGGCAAATGCACGAGTACATGATTAAAACATAGAAGCGGAATACACTAGTCACCCATATGTATCCATTCTTCAATTATGACAGATAAAAAAGTAAATGAAAGTGTCAAGTATCTTACGTCAGTAATAGTTTTATCCTTTATTTATAGCATACATAAGATAGGACTGCCTGTATTTTTAAAATAAAGAACACTTTTAAAAAACTCTTGTTATTTAATTTTTGTTCTCCTGCATATCATGTTCAGCAAACAGAAAAATAATATAATTCCAAGTGAGGAATGTAATAAAACTTTTTGTTAAAACCATATTAAACACGTTCTACTGTCATAGGTGAAGCTGGATTCTTACTTTTTGTACTTCTCTTTTTTTTTTTGAAAATAAAGTTCAGGCTGAACATGAGTGTTTTGTAACCACCAGATAGCCCAGAACATTAATTCTGCTATCCAGTATTCCTAGGAAAGAGCTTCTTTGTGTTTAAAAGATGAAAGGGACACAGGCAAACCAAACATCACAAGAACCTGGCAGACAAAATGTCCCAAGGTTATTAAAGAAGCTACAGAAACCACAGCTTGTAAAATTATTTCCAAAAGACAACATCACTTCTAACATCCCTCGGGCTGTTAGAAGTGACCCTGTTTGAAGTCCACCTTGAACAGGAAGCAGGAGTGCATGCCCAGGCCTTGAAATCGTGTGTAGGGGCTCATGCATATGAAGTACCAACGAGGTGATGCTGTGATGAGCTCGGAGGGGACTGCCCAGAGCCCTGGTGGTAGAGGATGTGCAGGAGGAGCCGGAGACAGCACCTGCCAGGGGTTATCAGAGCACTTCCAGCAGTTCTGCAGGAGAACAGAGGTTGAGGCAGAGGTAAATGAGCCTGGCAGGCTGGCAGTTAAGGGAACAAACCAAGCAAGAGCCAGAGAAAGGGAGGGAGAGCAAAGCTCTGCAGGCAAGCCCACTGAGGGAAATATGGAGAGGAAGTGATGAGCAAAACAGGAGACAAAGAAAGGGAAAAAAAAGGTCCTACTACAGCAATTTTCTTAGGCACCAGGCACTGCTCTATCTGCAGTTTTATCTAGACACATCTTTGAAGCAACTAGGTACTTGGGCTCGTGTCCTTTCTTTCCTATGGCTCCCACAGGTTTTGAACTCTACTATTACAGACTTTCAGGCTTAAAAATTCCAGTGGTTAAGTTAGAAATCTGTAGTCATTAGAATAATGGGAGATCCCTAGAGAGAGCCAACACTGCTAGGCAGAAAATTTATTAGCAGCAGGAACAGAAGCCTGTATCAGCACTTTACTGGTGGATAAATCAGTGGGTTTGCTAATGATGTTTCGGTTCTCTTGATTGAATTGGATTTGTAAGAGAAATGCAGCTGCAGACTGAATTGCTTTATATGACAAGAGAATAATGAATAGCCAATCCTGAACACCGAGGGTTTCTGTATATATGGGATAATTTAGCTTCCGTTCTTGTTGTTATTATTTTATATGCAAATGAAATTATCAATGCCTTTATATAATAACTTCCTGGATCACATTTATTCTAGAGCTTTTGCCTGTTTGTGTGCAAGAGAAATTTCTTTCCCTCATTTTAGCCAGGGTTTAACACTAAATCCAGCTCCTGCTCTAGCCTGTGGGAGTTGTATTGTGTTATAGATATGACCCATCCAGAGGACATTGAAAGTGAACAGAAAATATTGAAATTGCCTGTGGTTATGAGCATGCTATTATTTATTTGGAGATAGGGCCCATTACCTTATGCTATTATCTGCATGTTACATGTGCTGGGTTTTGCATATTTGATGTTTACTTAACATGCATATCAGGTTCTTCTAACAATAGTGTTTCGGAGATGGCCTGGCTAAGTGCCCTCATCAGCCCCTTGCTAGGTTGTTCTCTGGGGTTCCAGCCAGTCACTCTTTATGTGTTTTAAGCTCTAAATAGGCTACTGCTCCCACTCTGGAGGATCACGCCAAACTGAACCAATGCCTGCTGGAAAAGTTAAAAACGGGATGCCAGCTGGCCAAGAGGGCTGAAAAGAGAGAGAAAAAAGATAAAATCATTCTTACATCGAGAAACTGCCTTAGCAACGTCCTCATCTGCTGGGTGGGAATAGATCACAGTTGCCTGGTTGGTCTTCCAAATGGCTGAGTTCCCAAGTTACAGTTACTCCTTGCCCTTGGAGGTGCAGTTGACTGAGATGTGCTGTTGAGACACATAAATTTAACAGATGGATTGTGAAGGCCAGGCACTGTATCCAGCAATTGTTTCTCCCACTAGGGGAAAGTCTTACAAAAGCTTTCCCTGGTGTTCAACAGGATCGTGGTGGTTCATTGCATTGCAACTTTAGAAAGGTTTTTGGATGATTGGCTGCAGTGGGCAGAAACAAACTGGCAGTGACACAATTCCCACCACTTGTACAGCAGTGAGGAAATTTTCTCTTAGGTAAGAAAAGAGGAGAGAATAATCCTCCCTTACCCAGACAGGTCAGAGGCAATGCTGTGGGAAGGATCTCAGTACTTTCTGCTTTCAGCATTTATGGTGCCAGAGGCAGTGACCAGAAAATCTGGTCACCTCCATTGGTCCTTCTCATGTGCTCTGCTGGAAACTGAGTGTCCAGGCAACAGTTTTTGCCCTCCCTGTGGGAGGCAGACAGGAATTCAGGAGCTGAGAGCATCATCAGGCTGCAGAACAGTGTGTGCTGGGGTGGAGGGACACAGTCAGGAAGGAGTCTTTGTGAAAAAGAACACGAGGGAGCAAGAAAGGAGGTGTGCTGAAAAGAACTGAGGTAACAAGAAGCCCAGGAAACTGCTCAGCTGGAGCCTTGGAGAAATAAAGTGTTACGGATGTGGCCAGAAAAATGCATCACAGTGCATATTCATTTAATTCCAGGTAGTTTCATGGGGATGGCAGTGGTGGGAGAGGCAGTGTAGGCGTTTTTCCTGCATTTAGTGTACATTCAGATGGTATTTCAGGCCTTGAAAATACGGCTGCTAAGCCACTCAACATTTTAAAGGTTGCTTGGCTAAGAAGTTAAAAAAAAAGACTCAAATTTAATCCTGAAAACCAGGAAATTAAAATAATATTGGAAAATCAAGAAACATGACACAGTTTTTGGACACATTTTCTTTACAATTATTATAATAATTTTGGGCACCTTACTAGAATGAAAAAATCTGTATTGTACCTGAGAATCTGCTGAATTTTTATTTATTTTTTATTTTTAAAATGGTTTTATATAAATTCAGACTTCAAAAGCCTGTCATCAAGGAAGTTAAACTAGCAAAACAAAAATTTTTAATTACTGGTTTTTAGTTAGGTATTAAAAATATTCTAACAATATAAGCAGTTGGTATGGTTTATTCCAGTAGAATGTGCTATCTTCTTGGATTGAAGTGAACAATTCCATCATGCTGATGGGGACTATCACACTGCAGGCTGTGCCTGGAATGACAGTTTCCAAAAGTAACACAAATCACTAGTACTGCTAATTATTATCAATATATTTACCACAAAAAAGCTTTAGCTATAACCATGCCAGAGAAACAGATTTCATTTTGTTAGACTTGAAAATGCAAGTAACACTGCTAGACTAAAAGAGCTATTGAAGGGAAGAGACAGTAAGGCAGCTCTTTTTCTGCTTTTAAGCAAGATTTAACTGCTGTTGATAGAAAAAGTACAGGACATCTTTCTAAAGTGGGTCTGCACAGTAAAACACACTTGGGAAGGGCAAATAACGATTCCTGTTAGAAGTTCTCTATAAAGCACTTTTGCACTCTGGAGATACATGCCTGTGCTCTCACACTGGTGCTGTAGGTGACCTGAAGAGGGATCTGCTCAACAGAAAAAGCAAAGGAGGGAAAACTGAGCACTTAATTTTGTCTGTCATTTTCTCTATTTTCTGTGGTGAAGAGAAGAGCAGCTCTGGAGTAAGGATTTTCTATAGCACAACACAGCTGTTCTTTCGGATGTGTCCCTGAAAGAATTCACCATCTGGCATCGATGATATCAACCCTGTTGCCATGGGACCGTCATGGCATCAGACATATCCCACACTCAGCATCCTTTCAGAGCAAGACTTGGCATGCCAGAGTGCAGCAGCCAGCAGAAAAAGGTGACAAGGACCACAGGGCCAGGACAGCATGACAAAAACAGCTGCCATGAGCATGCTCAGCTTCTCTGAGGAGGTGCCAAGGAAGGGCTTCCTGTGTGCCCCCTACACCCAGGGCAGTGACACCAAAACAGGACCACAAACTGCTGACACAACTCTGTTGCAGAGCAATATCAATGAAAATGTCGATTTTGCCCAACAAATACTTTCTTGTCTCTAGTGCAGTGTGGCCTGGCATTATTTGAAATCCTAAATTCATCAACACATATAGAGAAAATTGATTAAAAGTACTGAATACTGCTACCTTCCCATTATGCAGTTTATCATTCATTTGATTTCTCTTGGTTTACAGCCCATTTCAGATTTATGTTATGTAGTTGTGTAAGGATCATTCTGTTTGGGGAAACTCCCAAAACTTGTGTGTTTCAAGTGCATTGCAGCATAACTGGCTGAAGTTTTAGCTCAACCTCACCTCTTTTCATGAAAGGACAGTGGAAGGGGAGCATTCAGTTATTACTCAGCCACTTCATGAAATATGCTCCAGACCAGAAACGTGGCCTTTGATGAGCTATTGCCTAAGTAAAAACATACTTCAAGCATTTATTTCTGAGACTGTGCAATAGTAAGCCCTTGACTTCTGTCCACGGGGAAGATTAATTAAAGGCTATAATTAAAAAAAAGCCCAAGATACATAATCTGTAACTGCATTTACATTTTTTGCAGCTCTCTGACAAAGGACAACTTAAATTTGTAACATTCTTGGTATTTTATTACTTTGCAAGTGAGAAGCAGGCCCTGCAGTCTTAACAAGCAGACGTGGAGGTGACAGGAAATGGGATTTCCTAATTAGTTTCTGAAATGTATGAGATGATGTGGTTGCCGGAGGTAGCAGAAGCCAGACATGATGACTGAGATCTTTTCCTGTTCAATGCAAAGGATGGGAGTAACACAGCTATGTGAGTATCAAAATTGATGAAATACAACACACAGACTTTTTCATGCTGGCTAGACTAAAAGGGTTTACTGAATCTGGGGCCAAATACAAACAAACTGAGTTACATTAACCAGCTTAGCAGTAGGTGTCTTCCAACTTGACTCCTTTTGACCTCAGTGACAGTAAACTTTGGTGGAGTTGAGCCACCAAACAGGAGAGGGTTCTGTAACTAGAAGAACAGAAGCAATAGCTGAAAGCTGAACCTCAGGACTGGTGTTTCAATCTTCATTTTCAGCAGAGGTGTTTGGAAAGATTCTAAACATGCCTATAAACAGATCAGAAATCTGGTTATCTTCTTATGCTAACACCCAATGGCAGCTGGGAAATAATTAAAATAGTACTTTGTTACCACTTCCCAGCTATCAGTAAGGTCCAGATTATTGACATCCAAAGACAGTGGTGTAATTAATTTTTAATAGCCCCTCATAGACTTTTGCCTCACTTCTTATTGAGTCAAGAAACTGTTGCTTTTATTTAAAACAAAGTCTAAAAGTTAAGGAGGATCACTTGTAACCCTATTTAGAAAAAATCCCGACCAATCCTCTCCACTTTTCTCAGTCCTTCCTCCCCACAAAAGGTATGTCTTTGGGGTGGCTGTAAACAACAGTCATAGGGATAGCAGTTATGTGTATTTTGGTTTTTCAAAAGGCTTGCAGGCAAAAAATCTCAATGTAGTTTAGGGAACCAGCAGTCGTATTGGCGTCATTAGGCTGAAAAGTATTTTCTTTTCAAAAACTGTGTATGTCTGCATTTAGTCTGCTTGCTTGCCTTCTTAGAAGAAAAGGATTCATGATTAAAGGGGAAAAAAAGTTCTTCTGTGACTGTGTAATAAAATCCATGCAGAGAGAATCTCAATTACTCCCTGCAAGCTCAAGAGAAGCAAGTCTTTCTCCACTTTCAGCCAAGCAAGACTGGGCCATTCCTGGTCTGTGGAAAACAAGAGTTGAGGCTGATGCCTGTAGGACCAACCCCACAGAACAGAGGGGGTCCAAGCAATTCCTCTGCTACCACACCCAGGTCTCCAAGAGAACACCCAAGCAAGGTCATGGGCTGCCACCCACCCACCCTGAGCTCCTCTGCACGTGTCACTGTGTGCCAGCGCAGCAATTCCAGCCATGTGAGGGTGCAGCAAGAGGTGTGAAGCCTTGAACACAATCTGGCTATAACCACCCTTCAGGAGCAGCTGAGGCTCCCTCTCAGGCTGCTATTCTACCTAGGAAAGAGCCCATAAGAATTTATTTCCTTTGGACTATCCATGCAGGAACACAGGAGACAACAGGTTAGACAAGGTAGATGGCTGATTGATTAGCACACAAACATGAAAAAAGATTTTTGTCACAGCATGAATGGATTATTTATTAAATAATACATTTTCCAGGAGGTTACACTTTTAAGAAACCAGAAGGAAAACGGAGTTGGGATGTTTCCTTTTGACAGACTGTATTTCACATTTCAGGCAATAATCTTGGCCCCTCTCTAATTCTTTCAGCCAAAATGTTCAGCCCAGCATGCCAAAAATCACACTTAAAACTCAAAATTCAAGCAGCTGGATCTGTGGCTTGCTTTTCTCAATTTCTACACCAAGAGTTAGACTGCTATTAGTGCAACAAGAGATGAAGACACCAATATTTACAGCATTTTTACATAACGAATGAGAAGCTTTGATAAAGAGAAAGACCCAAGCGACCAAATCTGTGTGTGTTACACATGTAATGTTTATCCTTCATAAAGGCTGCTACAGAAATTTAGGTTGCTTTTTTATTAAAGCTTTTTCCAAGTGTGAGACGTTTGCAGCCAGCCATTAATGAGATCCCTGTCAAAGAGGATGAATACTTCCCCATAACACTGATTGAGAAAAGGATGCTCATCAAAAGGGTTGAATCTCTTCTCAGGTCACCTGCAGCACACTGAGCTGTCAGCTGCTGTATGGGGAAATAATTCTAAAAGAACAAGAGCCCTTGACAACGTCACCAATGCATAAAAGTAAGCAATTTTTGTTTCGGTAGGGAACAGATCATTTCTTCACTTTTATGTTACATTTATATTGCACCAGGTCTGAAAGGGTTTTTTTTCCTCATTTTTTGAAAGAATACTGTCAGTAGAAAAGACCTATTACATTTTTCCTCCAATCTTCATAGCTTCTTCAACCAATCACAAACTGTTGTGAAAATAAGACTGGTTTGCATGTAAACAAATGAGGAAACCGGTTTTTGAAATCAAGACTGATTGGATGACAACTTGTGACTTCGGGGTATAATTCCTTCTCCTGGAGCTGGGAAAAGCTCATGAGAAACAGTAGCACCAGCAAGGGAAGAAATCCCTTTGGGCAGGACTATACCAACAGTTGGCATAACTGAAAGCAAAGCTGCAACCTTCTGGACAAGAAGAATCAAGTCTGCAGCAGCACAGCTGCATTCTAGGCAAGGAACACTATGTCTTTGGGGGAAAAAAGTGCTCCTGTTGCCATGACTGAGGACTGCAGCACAATGTGTGGGCAAGAGAGGTGAATGTTACAAATGGCTGAAGTGGCATTTTTGAGTTGCTGCTGCATTTCCTCCATGATCACGTTTTTATGTGAGATATTTATTAGAAATGTAAAATGACATGGGAGATGGAGTAAGAGAACTGCCACACAGAATTTTCAAGTTTTGCTGAATTACCAGCAAAATGGGACATATGGCCAAATGCCAGCAACAGCCCATCCCCTGAAATGAGATTATGTGGCAGCAGCTCTGAAGTCTGCAGTAGGGTATCCTTCCTTTCAGGCCTTAGTACATTGCTCCTAGTGAACAATTCATCAGTTCTCTCTCCTCCTAACCTCATAGCATATTAAGCATATTAAACCCTCTTAAAATACTTTAAAGAACCAGAGGCAAGGTAATTTCCTTTATATATTTCTTTTCATAAATTTATTTTACATTTTATGTGAAGTAGGAAAGGAAATCAATGTTTGTCTTATATGAGATCTCTAAAAATACTTTTTGAGACCAGAATTTCTACTTCTGCTAGCAGAACCAGTTGGATGAGGAATCAACCACAGCAAGAACTGGGACTTGTTTTGAAAAGTAAGAACAGCCCAGTCCTACTCTACCCATTCTTCCTTTTATTTCTCAACTGAACTGCACAGGGAAAACACCATCACCACACAGGAAACATTTCAAATAGGAACAGAGAGATTTATGCATGTTAATCTGCGACAGGGTTCCCCCAGTGGATAGAGCAACCCTCCCATTCATTTTGCACCACACCATACATGTGTGGTATTGCCTGACATTGCTGTGAAAGTCCTGTCAACACTCCTCGTGCTTCTCCATATGTTAAAACTGCTCCTGCTCTAAGTTCAATCTTCCTTAAACAATACAGCAGCTAAAGGAAGGCTCTGCCATCTAAGAACGGACGTGTTCTAAGTACGGAAGTTTGTTTACATAAAAAAATAAAAGTAAATCACAAGGTGTTAAGAAGAAAATTTATTTGGTCAATGAAAGGAAACCCAAACAATACAGTGAATTTTTGACAAAACCCACCAAAACCAAGATTGAATACAAATGCAGGACTGTTAATAATCCTTTTTTCTCCCCTGTCTCACTCAAGTTTTTCAGATTAATCACACCAGAAGTAAGTCTTGGAAACCGGAGGTTTTTAAATTTCAGTGTTCAATTTAAATTCATCTTGTCACATCTGAAGTGAAAAAGGTGGAACTGACATGGAAATGCTGCTTTGAAAAAACAGTAGTACTACTGAAAGCAAAGATATTCCAAACTGCACTGCAGACTTGCTTTGTTGCAGCTGGCTGCTGCAGAGGGCACAACAACTGCTGGGTGTATTACAAACTACACATGCTACAGAGAAACTCTGGACACTCAGTCATCATGAACTAAAACTAACAATTTTGGTTGTGACATCCCTCTGTTGCCAGGAAGGCAGATAAATAAGTCACTGTTAAACCAGCAGAAGGGTTCCTTTGCCCTGGCATGGAAATGCTGCAACACCAAATACAGCCCTTCAGCACACAATGATATTTACCAGCAGAGCTTCACAGAGTCCTTTTGAGTGGTCAGGGTACCATTTCCTAACGAGCCACTGGCTTTGAGGGGCCAGTTTGGCCTCTCTTACACAAACCATCAGTGTGCCTCACTCCACCAGGACAGCTATTAGTGGGGCAAGCACAACTGGCCAAAAGTGAAGAGTGACAGAAGCAGAACCAACAGCCAGTGCAGATAAATGAGCATGCACAGAGTCACATCTCTGAGCAGATGGATGACTGCATATCTACTTGCTTGTGTTTCAATTTTGTGCATGTCCTACTCACTTGGCCATTGGGAAGCTGCTTGGCTTCCACAGTTCTGTATACATTGTTCAGACATAGTCTATCACTCTAATAAGCCTTCTTTAAAGCTTCAAGCCCATTGCTGCTTTTTATTACAATGGCAAAAATCACTGTAGGCACTGGCCCCAGTAGTGCTGTGTCCTCTTAAATTTCTCTTCTGCTAAACAGATCTCTAACAGACAGGACCACATCAGGCTTCTGCCCGATCCTCCCACCCCCTCATTAAAACATTTTCTATATAACGTTGCTTTAGAGTCAAACTCCTGCCAGACAAGTATCAGTCTGGAAGAAAAACTTCCTGCTTTATTATAAACCTTTGAAAAAGAATTCAACTGTCTGGGCTATGGTAATTTGATAAGTTATATCTTGGCCAGTGGGCTCCTGGTTCTCGAAAAAATCCAAGATTAGCAGACATAACACTTCAAGCTATGCTGTGTGAAACAAGATCCTAACACTACTACGTTAAATAAGACTAGAAAACGGGATCACTCAAATTCCTAAACAGGAAGAGGAGACAGTTCCTAAAGTCTTTTTCTTCTCTGCATCGCTTTAAGTTTTTCCAGTTCATTGAGTATGGACATTGTTGTTTCTTGCAAGCATGGTCAAAAGCAAGAGGGTATCAAGTGAGTGGATTTTAGACAGGTTTGCTACTCCTGTCCCTCCTATTACTACTTGACAACTGTATGTGGATTGAATGGACTGTGAGCATTGCTGACAGACACTGTAAAAGAATAAAAGGCCAAAGAAATATATGCTGTCCTTGCCAGACTCTCCCCCAAGGCCCTAAACCAAAATTTGCAGTTTGTTCTTTCAGCAGCCCAATCTGAGGCACCTATAGTTCTGTGCCCCATCAGAGCACAGTCCAAGCATTCACAACTTAAGGGGAATAATGGGCCAGTATTTGGGCTGCTTTTTGTCACAGTTCCTATCAAAGATAAGCTGCATGGCAGTCTCCATTGCCTGGATTTTGGCAGCTTCAGCACCATAGAGTTTCTCCATTTCTGCCATGCGCCTCTCCCCAGGTCTTTCTGTAGGCGGCTCCACAGAACGCTCCACCCTCCTGTGCAGGTCTTGATCAGCTTCCACGTATGGATCCTCAGCTTCCAGCTGCTGCTGCCTCCCTAGGCAAATAAACCAAAAGAGATGTAAATTACTGGGCTATCAACCAATCACATTTTACTTTAACTTTTAAAAATATTATGTATTCATATTTTTTCTGGGTCTAAAAGGCCAATACCTGCACATTCTAGGGTCCAGCTGCACTCATTTTGGTTAAAGAGAAGTTCCTACTAAATATCATGATAAAGCCAGGCTGGAATAAATGGGGAGAAATGAAGAAGATCCTGGAACTGAATCCTAAAACTGTAGGAAACCTCTGTATTAGTACTACTAAGCAAAAATCAACATTGCTCCACTTCTTCCCAAAATACACATGCCCTGAAAAAACTCAAACAACAAAATAACAAAAAACCCAAAGCACACCCCTCTCCCCCTCCCAAGAAAACAGAAACAACCCAACCAAAAAATCCCAATGCAATCCCCATACCAAAAAAATCCAAACAAAAAGGAGAGTTGTTTCCAAAATAATGACTTAGCAGCTGAGAAAGGAAACAATGCAGAGGACAATGCAACTTTAGCTGAATGATAGCCAAGAGAAAATGTAATCAGTTACTACTCTGTGAAAATGAACAAATGGGTCTGTCATGTCTGCCATTAAGTGCATTCAATGAAACACAGCTGTAAGCTGTAAGTTTAGATAAACTGTCCAAACTCAGCCATTTCTCAAGACTTGCAAAGTTCAAAGCTGGCAGCCTTACTCTATTGCTTTGAAGACAAACAAAACAGCACCAACATAAATGCATGCGTCAGGTCTTTTAAAGAGGATTTAAAACAATTCAAGAGGTGAAACATTTGGACCAATCTATCACCAAAATTCTCTGTGGTAAGCCTGACTGGAAGAAAGAATTTGATTGTGCATGTTCAAATTTACCTCTGGTTCCTGGGTGCTGCTCTGATGAAACGAACATTGCTGTGTGCAGTTAAAACGTCAAAGTGCTATACAAAACTCCCCTCTCATTGGGACATTTCTACAAGAGGCAGAAAATCACCTGGCATCTGAACTCCTCAGTAACAAATGACCATCCTCAGAACTGTGTAACAGGCACAGTTCACTACTAATGACAGCAGTCGGGTTCTTCTAAACATCAAAAAGGACAGAGTGTCCACAGGTCAGGATGCATTAGTCACACACAGGACATGCTTCTCAGAGTTTGGTGCCATGTACCTTTTCCCTCTTTCACCCTAAGGCAGAGATTTAGCTTCCACAACACATATGACATCTGCAAACCCTAACCCAAAGTTAAGTATCCTGACATTTCTGTGTCAAACATCTGCAGTTTATTTTTATACTGGAAAGTACTGTACTGAGCAGCCAACTGTCTGTCAGCCTTCCTAAAGGAATTATTCCCTTTATGTCATTCACAGAAAACAGATACTTTAAACTGTATGATCAGAAACTTCAGTTTTGAGATCTGTTTGTCTGACAGAAAGCTTTTGTCCTGTCATTTGAAAGACCATTCACAGTTGGTGTTGCTCCTCGAAGGGCTTGAGGAGTTATTAGTGATCTATTCCAGAAAGCTGTTTCTGTGATTCTGCTTTAAGGGCACACCCCTGAATTAGGCTGCACTGCCAGAATTCACAAGGAAATATACATTAGAGTCCATATGTGTTTTTGGAAGAGTCAGATTTATTTGGTGTTGGGCCATTTTAACCAGAAGGTCTGAATTAAAGAAACTAACATTGCCTTACAGAGGGCTCAGCACTATGAGGACAAGGAATAGCACCCAGGCTATTTCTTGCACCCCAGTGAAACCAACTACTGGGACACCACACTGCCCACAACTACATAACGTGCTTTTAAGCACAAACTTTATGCAAATTACATGGAATAGTTTTAGAAAACTCAAGCAAGTCTTTGCTGGCAAACCAATGTCTCCCACTGTAGATTACACAGCAAAACTCTGGCAAGGCAATTAATTGAAGCCGTATTTGTTAACTCTCTTGGGCCACTAAGATAATTCCTTGTACTTCTGTATTGCCCATGGAAAGTTTTTTATTCTTTAGTTCCATAGCTGCATGCTAGAGACAGCTGCTTCTCGCTTGTTTGCTGTCTGATAGCTCACTGCACAAACTGATCCTGAAGAAAAAAAATTTCTCTGGAGACAGATAATGAACTCTTCTGTTTGGAAATTAAATGGATCTCTAGAAGAAGCTTTATGATGGATGAGTGAATTACAGTTTAGTGTGCATCAATCTCCATTTCTCAACACAGATTCATAAATCTGTAGATCCTAATTGTAACAATCAAAATAATAATACCAATTTAAATTCCATTCTCAGAATTACCTGATGTATGTCTGGAGTGTTTTATTTTACATTAATCAGATGTACTGCCCTTAAATTTCTAACCTAACTTCTGCTATTCCAAGGCTACTGGTTAAAAGAAATCCCAGAGTGATTGTATTACACAGTTTTAGACACATAAATCAGGTCTAGAATCCAGGCAGAGGCTCAGGACACAAATCTGCTATATGAACCCACAGTTTTTTGCACCAAAGGCTGAATTTGAGCACAGAACATGACAGCTGTTGCTGGTAATACCACTGCAGCTGTGTGGAATATGTTGCAGTTTCAAATCAGTTATTTGTGCAGAGGTACTACTGTGACAATCTCCACAGTCACAGACAGAATCACAGAAGGGCTTGGGCTAGAAGGGACTTTAAAGATCATTTTATTCCAACCCCCTGCCACAGGACGGGACAGTGTCCACCAGAACAAGTTGCTGAGAGCCCCATCCAGCCTGACTTTGAACATTGCCAGGGATGGGGCAGCCACAGCTTCTCTGGGCAACTTGTTCCAGTGTTTCACCATCTCACAGTTGGCGACACTATTTGCTTTTACAGACTATCAAGGAAAGAAATAATGAAACTAAATGTAAACTGCTGCTTTTCTAAAAACAGTACTTCCAGCCAAAAACAGACATAAGGAATAGATAACAGAGAAAGTATTGTCCTGTTGAGATGCACACTAAACTTTCTTTGGTGGGACGAGAGCTGGGAAGTAGAACTACTGTAATTTCCAGCATGGGTTCTATCCATTACCTCAGAGTTTACTTTAAAAGCAATACAAAGCAGTACAACTTGAGCTAAATGTGCAAATACCTCTTCATCAAAAAGCTGACAACTAGAATCTGATGACAGAAATACAAGCAAAATTATAAACTGTCTATAACCCCGACCCTATAGAGACAACCAGAATTTCTCTGAAGCAAGCAACACATACTCATCCATGAAGAAGATAGCATGGTTTATCAAAACACTAATTCTCAGCCTTCAGCAATGAAGTCCCCAGCTCACTCTCAGATCAGTTTCACATTCCAAATTCACAAGTCATTGGGCTGCCAAGTTATAAATGCAAAACAAGTAATTTTTACACAATCCTAAGTAGTTCCTCCTTCCACTTCACACAGACTAAAATAAACACGCTTGCTGTTACAGAATTCAGCTTCAACTACTGGCAAGCTTCCCCCAATCAAGGAACAGTATTTTGCAAACGTTCACAAGGCAGGCAGGCAGTTGCAGTGGTGGTTGGTTCCTACACAAAGGAAAAGCATTACTGATGTTTTCCCAGTTGGTCAGTTCCATTTCTTTTCAAAGATGTTCTTTTTCTCTCTTGAAGCTCTTTTCAAAATTAACTTATTCCTATCAAGTCCAGCTCTGCTGGGAAGTCATCGTTACCTGGCCAAAACCAGTTGGGGCATCTTTTTCCCAGCACAGTAAATAGAATTCTTTAACTATGAAGGAAAAAAGTCCAGATCTGTCATGGTTTGTCCCCAGTGTGCTGGCTAACCCAAAAGGTTATTGCATTCCGTATCTATCTGTGCCCAAAATGGGAAGTGTCTCTTTAAGACACTGGATCCAGAAATGGAACCGCAGGGCCAGCAGGTGCTGGTCTTTTTAAAGTTGGGGTTGTGCAGGCAGAGCTCTCTCTTGCCCGTGGCTCTCTCTTTGCCTTTTGTTTTTGCAGGCAGAGAGCTGAGGCAGTGCCAGTGAAGGCTCCCCTCTGGTTTTCTTTTGGGTTTTTTCACAAGGCAGGCAGGTGTTCAGCCATCTCCAGGAGAGCAGGGCTTCATCACACGTAACAGTGACTTGGGAAGACAAACCCCATCACTCCAAATGTCCCTGCCTTCCTCCTTCTTCCCCCCACTTTATGAACTGAGCATGATGTCAGATGGTCTGGAATATCCCTGTGGTCAGTTGGGGCCACCTGTCCTGGCTGTGTCTCCTCCCAGTCTCCCATGCACCCCCACCTTCCTCACCAGCACGAGGAAGAAAAGGAAAGCAGAAAAAGCCTTGTCTCTGTCTAAGCCCTGCTCAGCAACAAAAACATTTCTATATTATCAACCCTGTGTTGAGTGCAGATTTGAAACACTGCCCCATACCAGTCACTGTGAAGGAAATAAACTCTACCCCAGCCAAAACCAGCACATCTACCTAACTCACGCTACATCCCGGGCCATCATCAGCAATTCTAGGCCTTATGAAAGAAAGTGTTGGATTGCTGTTTCTCCCTTGTGGTGACTTTTCCCACTTTTTATAGGTGACTTTTAATCTGGCATGTACTAGCTGAAAAGAAAAGTGATCAAATACAGACAACTACCCCCATCCCCAGGGACTGCCAAAAGCAGGAGAAACAGTAACCAGTGTATTAGCCATCCACTGCATCTGGGCCTTCATATGCACACAGATGACCTCTTACATACTTTCAGCAAGACTATGACCTAAGACATCAGCTATTTTTCCCACAGGTCCTTAGAAACTCAGATGCCTTGTTTCTCTTGTTTTATGAAAGGGAAAGTGTCACATACTTTTTGCAAGTTTGATCCACTTTACATTTATTTCTTTCTTTTTTTGTAGTATCCTTTGAGAAGCTTAAGTAGTAACAAAAAAGAATTCCTGTTCGGAATTTATCCTTTCTTATTAAAAGGAAGAAAAAAAACCAAAAATGAAACCAAATAAAACAAACCAAAGAAAAAAAGAAACACCTTCAAAACCAAAACCCAAATAAACTCCCTAATTTAGAAAGTCTCCATGGAGAGACTTTGCAACATTAAAAGGAGAGAGAAGTAGGGAGGGTAATTATCTATGTCAGATTTTTAATGAAAGATTCATACCAGCATTGTGTGGTTTCTTGTACCATTTTTAGCTCTTGGTATTTATACATCCAACCCTCAGCTCACTGCAGCCAGTCATCATATGCCATCTGATAACGTTTCTTGTACAGACATTCTTCCCCACAGGTCTCTAGGTGCCCACACTCAGCCTGCCATGTGCTGCAGCACACAATGGCAGTTATGGTAAGAGACCAAGGGCTTGCTCCTCCCAAGTGTTAAATGCCATTACTGACTTTCAGTTGCTTGCTTAGCACATTATTTTTCAAGGAAATATTGCACTCTCTCCAGTGTTTTTAATTTTCCATGATTTCAGACTGACCTATACCCTGTTCACATATTTGTCTGCTTATTTTAAATGACAAATTATTTTCCGTTACTGCTGCGTGTGCACTTTGTGAGCTTTTTCATCTTAAATGCTACCTGAGCTGGTCTTGAGCAGCCCACACTAAGAGTTAAATCCACTACCCTTTCTACTGATTAAAAACTGCTAGTTCTCTCTTTGAATGCCACTTCCCACGAGCCTATCTGCTGTGTTAAGTGTTCTGCCCACACAGGCTTCTCCATGCAAAATGCCAGCTTCTTCATCTTCCTAGAAAAGCTCAATACCTTCACCACAAACCTACACAAGAGTTTTTCTTTTTTAGGTGATAGAATCAGATCATTTTATTGTGCTTACAATTGCATGAACTGGGCATAACATGAGGAAAATCAAAATCTTTGCCTCGAGGAATTCCACCAAAAACAGGGATTTAAATCAGGATTTGTACACAGGATATTCAAGGAGTTTAATTTCTGCAGAGCTCTGGATTTCCAGAGGGCTGGAATCTCAAGCACTGTTCTTTATCAAGTGCAAAGCTCTGCAGAACAAGAGTTTCCATCAGTGGGAGTCTACAAGATACAAACAATGTGACTTACCCCCACATCTGTAAAGATAAAATGTTCTTGGTTACTAAAAACAGTGTGGTCTTGCTTGCTGGAGGGTTACTATGGAACACTAAGTAACTTACAGAAATTGTGAAAACATGCTGAAAGAGAATGATGATTTTATAGCAGAATGAACAGCCTCATTCTAGCTGTAAGTTGGCTTGGGGAAAACAGACTTCTTTCAAAACTTACTCTTAAATTTAAAACTTTGTGCTTGCAAAAGATGTGACAAAGGCATTCCCCATGACACCACGTAACTTTCCCCTTCCCATTTTTACAGAAGTTTGATCTCCTGAGACAGCTAGCTCCTATCTTACTATGCCAGCAGTCTCATCTATACAGAAAAATCAAATGCTGTAGCTGACTGGAAAACACTAATTTAGAATAAATTTTGGTGGGAGTAATTGCCTGCAATATTAAGCTTTCAGTCGCCAGTCATGACAACCATGAAAGAGAACTACCAAAAATCCTGAGAATATTAAAGCCCCAAATATCTACACTGACCAAGTTTCCATCTGCTAGCTGAGGAGAGAATGAGTTAAAAGAAATGGACGATTTCACCACATGTATCTACAAGCAATGCAATATTCTCAAAAAAAAGAAAAACGTTCTCTACAGGCTTTGAAGTAAGAGCAGATGTGATTCCTTGGCAAGCTTGTGGCAGTCTGAAACCATGGTTCCATGGACATTTTTCTCTCCTCAGCTACAAAACCAGCTTATGCAATTTCTGCTCTCCTTCTCCCTTTAGCTGCATGCTCCAGTTCCCAGGCCCCTCATGGGATGCTACAATTGTCTTAGGGGCAACACAGAATCCTACACAAAACAAACAACCTCCCCAAACAAGTAAAACCCCAGCATGTTATATTTAGTTCTAGTACAGTTCAGTGCCCTGGAAACACCAGACCAGGAGTGACTGTCTAGGAAGAAGAATTGCTTAGCTTGGCTTTGGCACCAAGATGTGTTTACTGAAGCACAGCCCAACTGAAACCTATTGGTAAGAGTAGGAAATAATCTCAGATAAGAGAGTGCACTCCCTCAGACAAATTCAGTTGGCAACAGGCTGTCTAAACAGATAGCGAACAGATTTTGCAAATCTGAAGTACTCCAATACCTTCTCTTTTACTGTAATCTAATTTTTCTACACATTTTGAAGAGGACAGCTCTGTAGAAAAAACTTCTTACCAAGGCATCAAGTGGAGAAAAACTCCCTTTGAAACAAAAATTAATAGAAACCAAGGAAGTCAGATTAGAACGAAGGTGTTCCACTTTCAGGTTTGCTACTTAGTGGTATGTGCCACTCTCAAGTTAATTAACCACATGCCTCACTGTAAATAATCTGTAAAATCAATCTAATATTTTAAAGTATTAATTATATAACATTATTTTATTTGAGTTAAGTAAGTGGCAGAAAGTTATCCAGCTAACTGGAGAATAAAGAAGCCAATTTCTGTTTTAGAAATAGGATTAAAAACCAAGAAAGACTGTTGTGTGGTCTCCAAAACAAACTGCCAAGGATCCTACACAGAAACAATATAAGCCTTCATGTCCATGTTTACATTAGCACTAGGCTGCACTGGTTACTGCCCAGCTAAACATCAAATCACCTTTCTTTTATTTTCTTCTATTACCTTCCACAATGAAACCCCTAAAAAGGAGTATTTTTAGCCCAACCAGAAAATGCACTGAAACAATTAAACCCCATGAACATGAAACAATCAGCTAGTCAGTGGAACTTCAAGTGAAAGCCTGCTCTAGAAATGTGATTGCTGTAAATGTAATTCATAATCAGGGATTTGTTGATGAAGGCTAGAAAACAGAGGTGAGCAATCAGGCATCTGCAGCACACCAGAGGCACCAAGGTGTCTGTACACTGGTGCCATCTGACAGAATTACACTGATAGGAAGTTGCTGACCGACCACTGCTAAGAAATTAGAACAGGGTCAGGCACTGGCAGCTGCCTCCAGTAAGGATCAAGTCTACTTCAATAAGATTAAATACAGACCAGCTGACTCTGCACTCCCATCCCCCAAAACAACTCCAATCTGTCACTGATGGCAACAATGCTGACACCAGACAAAGACAACACTGCTAGAGTAAACAGAAGGATTACTTAAATCTATATATAACTATGTCTTCACATACATTTATGGCACAGTCTGAGGAGACTGAAGAAGGAAATGTTAAAATTTAAAAGTGCTACTTTAAAGCAAACCAGAACACTGAAGAAACATGAGTTTCACAATAATTTTTTATGTGTGCCCTGAATAGAAATTAAACATATGCACTTGGAAGAACATGTTTCACGATGCACTGAGCTGCTAGACAGCTAAATAATAGTGAGTTTGGTGCTTTCTGGAAAAAAAAAAAAAGGAAGTAGCCTGTGTCAGACTTCTAGATCAAACTCACACATTTGAACTTCACACTGAACTTTCTTTCTTGACTCCAGACACACTACAGTGCTGAATTCAAGTTGGTTTATTGTTTGATATGAGAAAGCTACTTATCAAAAACACTTGAAAAACATTTTTTTGGAGAGCAAACTGCAGCCATGTTGCTGATTTTCTGGGAGGAAGTATACTCAGACTATGAACTGACCTTTCAGTTAACTGGCAAGTCCAAAATTCAGTATTACCACAGACATGCAGAATTAAATAGCAAGGTCTAATCCAGAGAAAATTAATTTCAGCAAGTAAATACGCATTTTCTCCATGCTGTTAGTAAACTATGTGTGCTGCCTGACCAAGCATTTGGAAAGAGACATCTGGAAAAAGGGTCAAACTAAAGGAATCAGTGAAGCATCACAATTTTTGGAAGGAAGGGCTGAAGGATAACTTTGGAAATCTATCTCTGACCTTCTGAATTTCTCACTGCTCATTTCAGCATTCTAGTAAATGAAATGTAATACACTTAAACACATGAGGGTGACTGCTATGCCCAGTATTAAAAACACAACAAAAAATACTGGGGACACGTGCCAGAAGGAACCTGCAGATGTGCATCTATTGTACCTTCCACAAAATGGGAATGTTTGACTTCAGAAGTAGTTCCAGGGTTTGGTGCTGGAGCACAAGTCTGAACACTCTCTTTTAAAAGAGATGGCTGGCATCCCACCTGTCAGAAAGTTAAGCTGTGCTTTTTAGCATTTGGGAACTCCCTGTCTCCCCTCTGTCAGTTCAGTGGGATCATTCACACATGAATGAAGCATTTCAGTGACTTGAAGACGACTTCACACAAGGACAGCCACCACACTAAAAGCCCATCTAGTCTGACAGCCTGCTCACGACAGAGGTCAGTACCTAATGCCAAGGGAAGGATGCAAAAGCAGGGAATACAAATCCCTACATATCACCAGCATCACCTAGTGAGAAATGGAGAGATCTGAGAAATGCAGATGCTTCTTCCTGCACTCCCCCAAAGCCAGCCAGCTGCTCTGCGATCTACCACCTCAACACCTCCTCCATCAGCATGTTGCACATGATGCAATCTTCACAGTCCGGACTCTTCTACATCTACCAGTGGCCAAAAATCCCAAGGCAATGACAACTGATGAATTTTAAAGTGATTCTGCCAACGCTCTGTTTAGCAACCACATCAGGAATTGCAGACCTACAAATCAAGGTATTCTGCAAGGCTTGTACAAAGTGAGAACAGCACCACTGGTTTTAGCATTTGAACAACAGAAAAGTTGAGGCCCAGCATGCTCTCCGGAGAACTACATTCCTTGGCAAAGTTTCTACAATTTCTGTGAATACAGAGCTGACTTATAGAATAACAATCACTTCAGCAACTACAAATGAAATTAAACCCAGGAGATTCTTATCCAGCTAAATGTGCACAGTAACACTCAATGGTGTAACACCCATGTTATTTATTTCAGTAAAAATATCCATTTAAGATTTAGCCTTCATTTTTTTCACATTACCTCCATGATTTTCAGTGTACCAGAGCAGTACAACTTCAGATATGTGTCCTTGAAAGTACTGGGGAAAATTCTGATAGCCACATAAACAGCTTTGGGTACTTTGGAGGCCAGCAACAATTGTAACAATTAGAACACTGATGAACAGCTGCATTGATCTGTACTGGGTAATTCATAGGGATGCAGCACAAGTGTCTCTCAGTACGTTGCCATATCAACCTCCTCAATTTTTCTAAGGGACATGGAAGTGCTATTACCCCTGTACTAAAGGTCTAAATAAACAGAAATTCCTAGAGCAGGAGGTGTTCTAGATTCCTTGGAATGAGCTTCAAAGCAGATGACATCACAAGGTGGCACAGGTGCTTGACCCAGTCACTGGAAAAGACAAGACAGACAATGCTCCCTTGCATCCTTAGGTTTAAAATGCACCAACCTTTGAGTGTAAATGAGTAGCTTTTTTCTTCCTGGAAGACATATGTGGAAGACAAAGACTATTATTTGGGATATTTGTTTCTGAATTGCACCTACGTTCAAAGCTTTTGTGGATCTAGTCCCAGGCACACCCAGGGCTGTGACAGAAAGCCTGTACAGGCCACCCAAGTCTGAGATGGGTGGCCTAACAACCTCTGCCTGTTTCTCTCAGACTTTATATTTAGCATCCAAGGAAACGAGTTTTGAAAAGAACCAGGCAGATGGAAGTCTCTGAACTGTCAGTTTCTGCCATGCCAGCACCCACATTTCCTTAATGACAAAGGATGTGAATTCCATCTGGATGCTTCTGATAAAACTGAGGCACAGTGAGAGATGCTGAAAAGCAAATGGTGCCTCTAAAATCTTGGCATTAACAACACCCCATTAAAATTAGCAGGGGTAAATTAGGTGTCTCCAAGCAAATCTGTCTGTACAGGGGATTTGCTTTATAACAGAGAGGCCTAAAACACATAACACTCGAGGTTTTTGCTGCCATGCTCTGTTGCAACTTCTAAGCAGATTCTGTAGGTCGTGAGTGTAGAAATCAGACACCATCATCTTTACATCCATTTCTACCTTGGTCTCTGGCATTTGCTTTTCACTGTTACTCTGGTGCTGAACACCCTGAAACTTTAAACATTCTTTCTACAACAAGAGCTTCCCCAGTAGATACCAAAATAGGTTGTGTTAGAAAGCACTTACTTCATAGCCCATAATGTCACTGTCCACTTACAAGGTTGAAAGTATCAGACTAAAGGCAGATGAATTCAGATTTATCAGCAGAGAACTGAGACAAAGCACTCTCCAAAGTATGATCATTAGAGATCCAGAAATGGTGCATGTGGCACCCAGATGGAACCAGTGGTGGAGGAATTTTAGGGAAAAGGGAATAGTGCATAAACTTTGAAGACAGACTGCCCAAGCTGAGTGATTGGCATGGAGGTGCTTTTATGACACTTCTTCCCCAGAGCTGTGTCTGTCAGCATGGTCTCACCTGCTCTTTTCCACAGCAGCTGCAGCTGCTTCCACAGCCTTCCCTGCAGGGACAAAGAATGAAGAGGAGCCACTCAGAGCAGCTGCAGTTCCTAATGGAATAAACAAGCAGGCAAACCTGCCTTCAAAATATTACCAGCACCAGTTCTGTGTCTGCATCTTCCCACACCAAACTGTTCCCATGAAGCAATCTTCCACAACAGCATTCTGAAAGGAGTTTTTGCTCTTACAAGACTGGAAGGATTCCTTATTCCACATGTGGCCTCAGCCCTGGGGCCCACCTGTTGGTTCTTTGCCAAAACTTTGCAGAACCCAAGTATGTCACAGCAAGACCTTGAATCCTTGGAAACCTCATGGACACAAAACAGGCACTGACAGTCTGTGTGATCTAAAACTGAATTACCACATTCAGTAAAGAGAAGGTTCCAGTGGCTGATCCATCAGAGCAAGCTACTGACTGGTTTCCACAGGATCCTTCTGCAACCAGAAACTAACAAGAAACAGTTATCAAATGGATCTCAGAAGGTGAGGGACAGAGCAGCTGCGAGGAGCAATGACCTGTCTCCTGTTTTTATTCCCCTGTTCTCAAGACAAGCCCTGTCAGAAGGAATTTTACCACAGCACTGATTTACCAGGGCAGCAACAATACAGGATTACCAGACTTCTCTTATTGATTCATGAATAACTTAGGGATAATAGCTTTCTGGGAGATAGATTAGCTCAAATTCTGTATTTGTTCAGCAAAGATGTTGTCAACAAGACACATTTTGGTCACAGGGATGACATCTAAGTTAGTTGTTAAACAAAAGGTCTATAAAGAACACTTAGATCATATTGTTCATTATTCTAGCACTTGAGGCTTTTGGTTTCTTCCTGCTGAGGTCCTCAGAATCTCTTAGAAAGATGAATAAACTGAACCAGCCCCCTAGTGTATGTACTGTCTCACTACAATATGAGGAACACATCAGGCAGACAAATAAAGGATGCCAATTTCAAATACAGGTTTCTGAAGTTTAGTACATATGTTCATATTAGGACAGCATTCTTCATTTCCATCAATTGTAAGAGGAAGTAGAGGTGTTCAACATCTTGGCATTCCTCTTAAAGCAACATCTACACTACAGTCACAATGAACCACATGAGCTTCTTTTCCCACACTCCCAGCTATAAACCTGCTGTAATTCAAATACCAGTACTCCACAGCATGCTCAGAAAGAACTAAGACCAGTATAGTACAGCCACTGGCAGATAGGGAAGTGGCATTCCAGGTCCCAGCTCCACCCAGCTGTCCAGGCTACATGCATGGGAGCCTGGTCCATAGAATGCTCAGATGCCACCCAGGAGCTGAAGCCTGTGGCATCCCTTAGCAGAAAACAAGAAGCCTGGCCTTGTTCTTTCAGGGGTTGCCAACACTGTCAAACAGGCTCAGCCTGAGGCACATACAAATAAGAAAGACTTTATATATAATTTCCAGGTACATGTATTAACTCCTCCGCAACTTTCCGGAGCGCACAGCAGTTTCCTTGGCAGTACCTTGAGCTTTCCAAGGTCTCTCTTCCATTACTTCCCACAGCAGCAAGCCATAGGTTCACAGAGCAAAGCTATACATCTCCTAACCTCAAATTCTGTCTCTAGCATAGGATCCAAGGACATTTTCTTGACTACCACATATAACAAACGGCTGTGTTTCCAAACTGATATGTTCTGTATAAAGATAACCTTGTCTGTCATGAAACAGATGTAAGAAAAACCTGGATAAAAACTGTGCCCAACTGTTGCTCTCCAGACTCTCTAATTTTGCAAGTAGAGATTAGTTTTCAAAATTAAAGCAGTGGAAATGGTGGCATTTTTCCTTGTTTCTCTAGTAAGGAGGCATTTTCTCAGCTGTTGGCTTCCGGCACCAAATAACACAGCCTCTATGCTGGACACAGTGTGTGCACTTCAGAAGATTCTGTTGCTACACAACAAAAGGTTCAATCATCAGGATCAGAGATGTGGTACAAAAGGAGTAACTTTCACATTTCTTCTTCAGTTCACAAAAGAACATGTTTCAAAAGCATCTCTCAAGCACCCACACATATTGCAGAGAGTGCTCTTATTTCACAGGCATTTCTCAGAAGCTTCAGCAACTCAGCTTCTAAAGACTGTGGCTAAAGTTAATGCCAAACAAGGCTCTTTGGTTTCTCAAAAACTTTGTCAACCAAGGCTGTTAAAGCCAAGGAAGTTGAGCAGATATTTGTAAGTTCACCATCCACACTGCCTGGACAGTTTAGGGTAGGGAAGAAGAAAGAAAAAGAAACAGTGGGGATCAGGAATCTGTAGTTCAAGAATTTGAGCTACAGTCTTATGAAGAAAAAGGCAGATTAAAAACCAGGGAAAAGCATTTACCAAAAATGAAGGAAAGGAGGAAAACATGGTGGCAAAACCCCCAAATCAAAGTCTATTTTCCAAGAGGCATGCAGGCCTTAAACAAACCCAAAAGCTTCATGGATCTGGTACAATTCAAGCAAGTTATAAAACATGGAAAATTCCATTACTTCCTCTTCGCAGAACAGGCAGTGGCAACTATCATTTTCAGAGAAAAAGAAACCTGAGGGGAAAAGTCTACAGATTGCAGTTTTGAAACAAACATCTTCATTCAGCATTTCCTTTCATTTCTAAAGAAATAGTTTCCATCTAGCATAAAAAATTTTAAGTTGAGACATTATTTTTGGGAAAAGCTGGAGGCTATGTGTGGGCAATACAAACAGAGGCTTTAATGGAAAAAACTAGTCAGAGCATTAACAAATGACAGACTATTATCCTTTGGTAATGAACTGACATGATGGTACTTTCCCTTGCTTTTCTTTGTTTTTAAATAAAGGATTCTGTCTGTGTCCTGTTAACTACTACAGAATGGTTCTCAATGTACTTGCAATGCCGTACTCACTCAATTATGGCAGTGATTTTCTCTCATAGGCAAAAGGAAACAAAGAAAAATTGTCTAAGGACAAACTACATGTTTCAAAGGCTAAATTTAAAAGTGTAATAAATATGTGCAATTAGACAATTTACAGAACTGTTAGGCTTGTGAATCTTCCTTTTTTGGTTTTTGTCCTTTTTAATTCTTGCAAATGTAAAAAGGCAACTCACTGCATTCTGTCCTTTAAATCTAGGATGCCTGGAGAATCTGCTACCATACCTAGGTCTGACAGGTATGGTAACCCAGGAAAACAACTTTATGCTTTTCAACCACCAGAGGGAAAACTTTAATGCAATCATAAACATTCCCAAGATGCATAGTATATTAGGATCACCAGCTACATGAAGAACCAGAACAACAGACTAGCCTGACAAGAAAATCCTCTAAAAAAAGAGAATCACTATATAATTATGATTGCATTAGAAGAAACAAATGAAGAGGAATTAAAACTGTCTGTAAGGGTTTTAACCAGATGCACCATTTATCTAAAACATGAGATAAGTTTGTAGTGTATTAGCATTCTGAATTCATATAGCCTCAGCAAAACTTTGCTCATTAGAACTTCCGGACATTCAAGGAACATGTAATTGACTACAACACATGATAGAAATATAAAAACTAGTAAGAAATTGATGTGACTTCGAAGAAAAAAAAAAAGATTGTTTTAAAAGAGGTTGGTTGTGAACTGTATCACTGCAGAAGTGTTAAATCACGCAGTGAGTTTGCCAGTTTCAAAGCCCTTACTTTGCAAGTCAGCCAATCACTGCAAGTGCCCACTGAGAAAACAAAACAAAAAATCCTACAGAAGTTAGGAATCTGTTTGTCCTCTAAGTTTGTGGCAGCTACCAAGAAATGAAATAAATCTTAAAATTTCTTCTTTGGCTAGTCTGATGCAACATCTTTCTTATCTTTGAAGCTTTTCTCTTTGCAATTAGCATTAAGGCTTGTATGGCACTATCTAGGCTCGAATGCCTTTCACAGAACCACAGAATCATAGAATCATTAAGGTTGGAAAAGACCTCCAAGATTGAGTCATCTCATTCCCACCTACATCTCAAGCCTATTTAAGTCTTTTGTAGTTAAAGTTTGAAAGATCTTACCTTCTGATGTCTGTGATCATTTACCTCTAGCAAGCTCTAGATCAGGCACTGTAAGTGAAGAGTCTGACATCAGCTAGGATTCCTTTTAATCTATTTGATTATCCTTCTCCATGCTGACGAGACATCTGTGGATGAAGTGTGGGAACCAGCCATATCTCACATGAAAAATCAAGACTTACTACACGTGTCCAAAATAGCTGCATTAATGCTGTGTAGTATTTCCTAACTTTGGACAGGTAGAAAAACACTGAACTAATGGAGGTCGTACTTCCCAACGTCCCCTTCCTTACAGACCAAATTCCCCTTCCTAATTGCCCCACTGCTGCTCTGTTGCCTTGTGACTCACACTTCCTTAAGTTGCCCATAAACGTGTATCAAACTCTTGCAAACTCTGCTTTTAAAGAAGAGCAAGCTGTGTGACTTCTCCCAGGTGAACACCAAGGTGCAGGGGTCAGAGGCTGTGAATTCCACCTGGAGCCCCTCACTGATGCCAGAGGAAGAAAACATGAGACAGTGCTCCCCTTAGTGTTCCCTAGCAACTGGATTTTACTTTAACTGATCATCAAGGTCTCTATTGGTATTCCACGGTGGCACATCCAAACAATCTCATTCTCTTTAAAAACTATGTACAGTTCTTGCCTCACCCTTACAAATGTCTCTTTCAAACACAGAGGTGTAAATTTCAGGCATTACTGAGGTTTATGCTACCCACGTTTCTCTTTAAATCTGCTCCTAAAGTAGGCATGCTTGGGACATGCAGTTTGAGATTAAAAGGAAAAGGCATTAAAGAGAAAATACTCAAGTAATTCAGGGTTTCTTTTGCAGATGTATAATCTCAATCTTCTCAAGTATCAATACAGAACGACAACTTTTCTTAAACACAGTATGAAAGACATAACATGATATAGCATTATTATGGATCACAGCTTAATGAACCTCTAAATTTAATTTTGTTCATAAACAGCAATCAGGATAATTAATAAAACTACCTCTTAAAGTAGAGTAGTACTGCCTTCAACATGGTCTCCATATTCAGCTCATTTCCACACCATCAGGGAAACAATGATTTTCCCTTCCTCCCGCTGCTTATGTTTCTTCTTTTGAGAAACTTCAACAGATTTATTCTATTTTCTTTTTCCCTCACCATGCAAGGAAAAAAGTATTTCCAAACAAGATCATACTGTATTTTTAATTACTCACAAAATTAACATTTAAAAAGCACCATTCACCCTAGACTTCTATGTCACTTTTAAATTTCATTTAACTCGAGTACTTCTATATTTTTTCATGCTTTGAGGAAGTATAGATGCTACTTAGTGCTATCCTCACTTTATCAGGGAAGATACTAAAGAAACTGAGGCATGCAGTAGTGAAAGACCAGAGCCTGCCTGAATTTGCATGAAGATCTGCAGGAGGGCCACTGAAGTGCCCAAGTTACACTCATCCAGAACTAGGTTACTACACAGCACAGACAGAATCACTCCAAAAGGCTCCAAGTACTGCTGTGGTAGAAGGAACAAAAGTAAAATCTGTATTCTGAGTCACGAACCTCTTCCCAATTCACCTGCTCATCATAAAGGATCAAATCATATTTTTAGCAAGAGCAGCAGTGAGGGGTCAGGAAGAGACTAAATAGCTACACCAAGGTCATACAGGATATTTGCAGCAGAGAACATCTCTAAGCCCTGATTTCCCAGTTTCCAGGATAACACCTTTAATCACTCACATATCTTTAAACACCACTAATCATAATAATCAAAATATATCCAAAGAAAATGTTCTGCATTCCCAGAAGTAGCCTAGTGTCTTAAAGCATCATGCACCTCATCAAAGGAACTCTTCAACAGAGAACACCAAGCTGATTCTGCAAAAGCATTATGAGAAAGGGATTCATGTTAGGCACTGCCACAGAACTCCTTAACTCACCTTCCTCTGCTAACTAGATCAACTGTGCATCACACTGATGAGAAGCGTGAAGTTAAGCTGTTTCAGCTCACTGATACCTGCTGATCAGAGAACTTAAAACACTTTTACTTTTCCTTCCAATCACTGCCTTTATTGTAGGTTTTTAGAACATTTTCTCATTCAGAGGAGCAGAAGAAGCTCTATTAAACATTAATTACGGGTATTTTCTACTGGAGTCATGTGAGAAAAGTTATTTTTATCATGCAACTTCCTTAAAACAGATAACAAATTTATCTGCAACATCTGTATATGAGTAAAGTGTCAATAAAGTACAGAATAATCTTTTACTTCTTTCAAGAATTTCACAGAAATAAAGATGACCAATACCTCTGAGGATTAAGACCTGAGAAAAATCTTCAGACTTTGGCTTACATTCCCTACCAAAGGACTTGGGTCCAGATCAAGATGTAAAACAAAGAGAAACTTGTGGTATAGTACAGAATGAAGAGGATACAGGGGGAGAAGAAAAGGATCATGAAATTTTACTGTCAGGTTAGCCAAAGAATAACAAACAAAATGGCTGCTCCATGTTATAAAACACACTGAGGCTTACTCTAGGGTTCAGTGATGTTGTCAAGCATTTCCTGTGCGTTCCCTCCTCAGACATACAGCACATCAACTAGATTTAACCATTAAAATTCTAGAGTTTTTTTCCTCAGCACTGAAGATTAATATTGTCTTCTGGACAAAAGTGTTATTCTCCTCTTTACAGTCATAATTTTCTCTGTCCATCTCACCAAAGCCTTTCAAACATTTTCTGAAACTTATTTCTAACGAGTGGTACTAAGTTCACCCATCAGTTCTGCCTATTTCATTCTGGTTTGCTTGCTCACTTGCAGTGCCTATTTCTGTGAATTCTTACAAGACCTGTAAATGTTGAAGCCATCCAGCACTCAGTGTTATGGCCACCAAATAGCACAAAACACAGAACAAATATGGACTTACGCAGCTCTTCTCGGTGCCTCTCTGTCTCTGCAAAAAACTGGCGAAGCTCCTCTGTGATCTCCATGTTACTCAAGTCATACTCTATCTCCCCTTCAGACTCAGAGTCTTCCTCCATTTCAGAGTCCCTTTCAGCATCCTCTTCCATTTCGGAGTCCTCGTCAGCATCCTCCCTCTCCTGGTAGGCACCTGTGTACTGCTGAGCTCCCCCATGATAGGGAACTCTGACATCTGGTCTATAGCTGGAAGAATAGTTTTGGGTGTGTGGGACATCATTCCCATCCCAACCTGAGCAGTGGCTGCTTGGAGAGGCTGCCTCAGGATGCCAGGGATGCCATGGCAGGCGGTAAAAGCACTCCATGGCTTTCCTGTAGGCTCTCTGGTGCCTGCGCATCCAGCGCATGGCGAAGTCATAGTGCCTCCAGTACCTCGTGTACACTTGCTGAGAGTACCACGGCTCGGTGTCCTCCTGTGGCCAAAACACATGGGGAGAGGGAAAGAACACCAAAAAGTCAACCACACACCACTGCACCAATGCTCCCCCCTCCCCCCACAAGAGAAGGTATAAAGAGAGAGAGAGAAACAAAGAGTAATTGAGGGGAGCAATTAAATACAAGCACAACGCTGCCTTTTAATCTTTAGTCATCCTTTACCTATAATAGAACATGGAGATTTGAAAAACAGTATGTATGAGCACAGTGCACTTGCACCACACCTCATTACTCCTACAAGAGACTGTTCTGGCATCACCACAACTACCACTGAAGAACTAGAAATAGAGAAGTTGTAGTGTCCAGAAGGTATTTTCCAAGTGTTCATGCTACTACAGTGGGAATCAGTTCTTTTTAGGAAATAGGCTGTGTGGATACATTCCACAGGTTCCTTAGAGACTCACATGAGTTGTAAGAACTGAATCATTCCAAGGTGTAGATACTACAACCTATACCTGATTTCCAAATCCACAGGCAGAAAACACAGGAGATTAGAATTCCTCTGCATTAACCAAATGCACTCATTTTATCCAGTAACATATTCCCTCCAGTAACGTATTTCCTCCATCTGCCTGCCAAAGTTTCTCAGAAAAGGTCAAAGAGCAATTCAGACAAGTTCATATATCCACCATGGCCTCAGTCAGAAACAAGACTGTATTTAGCCAAATGGAAGCTGTCAGTAAATCTCCCTTTTGTATCCATCACCAACCAAAACATGAAAAGAGGCAATAAAGTGTCACTGATAAAGTACAGAGAAAAACAGTTCTATAGAAAGAAACATACTGTAACACACCCTCTCCTGTCTTCCAACTAATCTTAGTTTTCCTTAAAGAAGTTTCATGTTCAGATTTCACCAGCAACTACAAAGCCCCACAGTCCCTCTAGTCTTAAGCTCCCTTCATACAAGCCATTCCATGTCCTCCCTCATCCTACTCTCAAAAAGCAGGATAAAAGAGGATCTTAAAAGAAAGACATAAAGTAGACTAGAGCCTAGAACAAGTAAACTAAATAGCAAATGTTTTCTTCCTTTCCCTCATGTCTTAATTTCTACAGAAAATCTTTTATCTGGAGTAAAACAGAATGCCTCTACTTTAAATAGTAAAATTTTAATTAAGCCATGTTCTGGCAAACACTCAAAACTATAGCAAAACTAGCTGAGGTTTTCAGAGATGAATGTGACATTTATGACATTTATAGTCCTTTATTAAGGTTCTGGGATTTTTTTCTTTTTTTTTTTTTAAGGGCATACAAGACAAAAATCTCTGTCTGTTTTCTTGATCTGCACTGGCACCATTTGGTACCCTTAAAAGAATGATTCTCTGGGGAAAAGAAATCCCAAGGCAAAACAGAAAACTCAAACCTAAAAAATGCTTTCCATTTAACACTCTCCAGAGAGGTTCATTTAGTTTACCTACATTTGTTTTCAATTTCTGGTTCTCAGACAATAATGCAAATGCTAGTTAGTTTGGAATAATAATTGCAACTCTCAAGCTACACTTCCTTCTGGAAAATTTAGCCCATTATTCCATAAGAGATCAATGCTATATCTTTTTAAGGTCATTGCTAAGTGCTCTCAGAAACAAAATACCTTCAAATAATAGAGTACATAAAGAAATCCCTCCATGACAAACTTGCATTCCTTAAGGTACTCCTGATCAAAACCTGCAGCCTATTTTTGAAGGCTGTGTAGCTCAGCTATGTGATTTAAAAGTGTAGACAACTTATCTTTCCTGTAAAGAAAGAATTGATGGAGATGAAACTTCACTGCTATTCTCCTCTTGGTCTAACACTGCACTGCTACAAGACCATGCATTTTGGAGTATTTATTCCCAAGATGAGTGGGTAGAGGGAAAGCATCTGCCTTCCATATGGAATTTCTTCATCCTTAATCATCCAACTACCTAACAGCTAGGATGAACAATGTTTTATTTACTGCTTCCCTTTGCTTAAGAATGTCACACTGACTCCTCATCCTTCAAAAGACAGATGAGAATGTCCTGTTATCAAATCTGATACATTAACAAGTTACTTTTAAAACATTTTGCCTATTTTTTTTTCTTTAAATATTAAAATACTTCCAAAACACAGTTTTGAAAGACCATGAAGCTTGACAAAGGCAGGTATCTCCTACATTCTATATATCTGCAAAGAAGACAATAAATTCTTTTAAAGCTCAAAAATTATCTCCAGTTCTTCTAAAATGTTTCCAAAAGGGAACTTGATGACTTTACTGGAAGCTCTGGAATCAAGTTGGTTGATTTGTCTGCCTGACTAGCTCCAGTTGTTAATTTAGGGGAAAGGAAGACAAAAAGCCAGTTCATGCAGACAGAACTGTGATGCTGGTGCTTGTCCAACTACTTTTTGTGAGGGTTTTTTTTGTGGAAAGCGACCCTTGAAAACCACTCTTACATTTGAATTTTAAAAATACATCTGTTAAAAAAGAAATTACAGAAATGTTTTACATTGGGCTGGAAAAGGGAAAGGAACACTTTTAGTCTCACTTAATTCTGTGTCTGTGCTTTTTCAGCTGTGGAATAAATGGAAATAAGAGATTTCCTCAAGGAAACAAAAGCTATAAATCTAAGGCAAATGATCAGAGTCCTCTGTTATTCTCCTGTTATTTCTCTGGAGTCTTCCCAGGAATAGACAAATCACTCATTGTTGTAATCCGAATTCTATTTTCAAAGTAATTTAGTGACTTTTACATCTAATTTTTACATGTCTGCACTCACGTTTCTATAAAAGTGTTTATAAGCATTTTATATACAAAATGTGACTAAGCTATCACATAGAAATCCATGAAGATCTCTTACCATCTCTTGTGGAGTATGTTCTGGTGATGATCAAGGTGAACTAGAAAAGAAAAGAGTAGATAGTTTTTTAACTCATAAAAATATATGCATCAAAGTGGCCACAAGCATTGAATACATTTGTTGTTATATTTGAGTACTATGACCTACAGCTGTTAAATATCCCTTCTCTGTTGGGGAGAGTTGAAGTCTCTTACTGAGAGATTTTGATAAAAATCCCATTCCTTAAAATTCCCCACTAAGAAAGGGAGCCTTCTACAAAATGCAGCCTGAAATGCTGGAACTGAACACATCTCCCATTCCTCTTCTCTTTCTTCATGCTTCCATAACCTTTATTTCCCAAATTATTGCCAAACAAAAACCATAAACTTAAAGGAAACAAATTGCTCTCACTTTTTAGCTGTGTCTGCACAAGGACTTGTATAAAAAAAGCAATTGCCATAAAATGACTAAACCCATCCTGATTCCACTCATGCAGGGAGGTTTCTGTTTAACCTGTGGTGCACTTTAGACCACATACAGTCCCTCTTTCTCTTTACTTCTCTCTTGTTTTTTTTCCCCTCCAGCATCTGACCCTGCCTCCCCATGAAGAAAACACAGGTCAGTTCCAGTTGCAACCACATTTTTAAATGTGAGGAAGAGGTGTAAGGAAGAGGGGCAACTGGACACACACACAAAAAAATTAAAAAGGAAAAAATGGTTGTGGGGGTAGAAAGAGAGAACAAGAGCTCTATAACCACCAGGCAGGATTTATAATTACCAACATTCCCAATGTGGTTTAGCAGTACATATCACTGAGAAATATTCTTAATCTCCTCTTATCTGAAAATTATTTTATTACACTAATAGGTTAGCTGCTTCATTCACATATTTCTCCTGACATTCTCACACTCAGCCTGAACTGTATTTTAGGTGCCAGTGAAAGGTAACAGAAATGGAGTACACTAAACTACCTATTGCTACTCTCAAGATATGGTCAAATGCTATTCCCAGAAACACTGGAATATAGCCAAGACAGCACTTAAAACTGTTGTAGATTTATACCAGGATAAAGCCAGGGTTTTTCAAAATGCAAATGAATACAGTACATACACCAGTTGTGTTCTGCCTCATATTTAACAATACTGACTAAAGAACAACATTTTGTCACTTAAGACAAGCCATACTGCATGAAAGGAGAATGGAATGGACAAACAAAAAGCAAATCATGCAGCAACCACAAAAAGCAAATGACTGTCCTTTCCAAAGCCCACACTAAGCTCAAACCCATAAATCCCTGGTAACACCAGTCTGCCTGCAAGAAGCTCAACATACAGGAGCAGTCCCACTGCAGTTGATGGAACAACTCATGCCAGCAAAGGCTGCAGATTCAGGCATTAGGCAACTAAAGCCTGTGAGTCACTGGATTCTCTCCTTCTCCTTGGAGGAAGAAGGAGACCCAGCACTGAGATCACTGCAAATCGCTGCAGTGACTTGTAACACTCCAAACCCACACATACATCAAGGATTGCTGTGCCATCCCTCTTTGTGCATTTCCAACATCTCATTTCCAACCACAGCCTTCTTCAAAACTTTCACCTCCACCCTCGTGAAGTACACACATACTTTTTGTCTCTTTCCCATATATGTCTTTCCCAGATACATCTGGATACTGTCAAGGTTGCCATAATGTCTTTTTCTTATACTTAAAAGCCTAAGCCCACAATAGCCAATTCTTTCATTTTCCACTTCAGAAAAGTAAGTGTGTTTAATTTTCATGTTCACTCTAATTCCTACATGACAAAAATTTCTTTGAAATAGCTTCAGAATAAACAGAAATCAGGACTGATCTTAATGTAAATAATTTTTTAAAGCAGTAATTGGTAAAGTCTGATACTTTATTATTAACACACAACATGTATGTATGCTTTCTGAAGGGGAAGGAGGGGAAAAACCCTGGCAAAACCATACAACTATATTAGTTTACCAAATATGAAAAACCTGTTTTGCCGAACATAGAAACTTTAATTATTTTCATAAATTATTTATGAAACATTAGACTATAAATATAAAGCAGAGCATAAAAATGCTGCAAGCGAGGACACTAAATTAAAAAATAAGTTTGTTTTATTTTCAGTTGAATTACTCTTCCAAAACAAACTACATAAAATATGAAACATGACAAGCAGCAGAAAATAAATGTAATAGTTCTACTTCTATAATTCATACTTAATAAAATATGGAATCAATTGAACATATAAAACTCACCAGCAAATATACAATTTAAAATGGGAAATATTTGTTTGCTTATACTGATCATTAATGATGGAAACTTTTTTCTACTTCCTTTTCCCAGTTTTAAAATATTTCTCCACTGAAATGAACCAGGGGTGTACTCCCTTTCATCAAAACATGTCTGTCACAGCTTGAGGCATGTAAGCATTAGTGGAAATAAATAATCTGATCAAAGCAATGACAGCATTTAATTCCCTTGGAGTCAACAGAAATTGAGACAATGTCTATCATACCAGAGGCACAACCTCAACACACTGGGGTTTATAACTTGGTAAGTAAATCCCACTCTGGGACTAGTGGTGTGTTGGATATAGAGTGGCCACGAAGAGGAAACAGGGACAACTCCAAGCCCACTGCAGGATCACTGAGGATTCCACTATTCACAATACCCATTGACACAAGATTAACTAACCTGTTGCATGACAGTATGGTAAAAACACCACATGCTATTAAAGGAAGGAGGAATTTCAATAAATTCAGCAGGTTTCAGCAAAGCACATTTACACAAAGCTTTCATGAAAAAGCCAGCTCCATTTGAACTGGAAATGCCCCTAAGAACAGACAGCTGACCAGCCCCTCTGCCCACTGCTGCTTTTGCCCCTGCTGTGAGAAGTGTCTTCAGTCAGGCCAGAGCTGTCCTAACTCAGTACCCAGTTTCTGGCAATGGTTTGTAAGAGATTAACAGTAAACTGTGACTCTAACATATTCATATAAGAATTACTTTTCCAGGTACATTTCTCCTGATTTCAGCAAGTGGTCATTCAGACACTTTTTTTTTCAACTCCAAACTGGTTTTGGCATTTAAAGCCCAAACCCTCATGAAAAATAGGTGTTTCCAATAAATCCCCTAGAAGTAAATTTCACAGTTTAAGGGATTAAACATAATTTTGTGCTGTATATTTTGAACTCACCCTTATACATACTAGCTAAAAAAATGTGAACATAACAACATCAATAGTGTGCATCCTCCCCAAAACACTATTTCATTTTATACTTCTGATGCTTACTCTGGTACAGAATTGCCACCAGAAGAGGGAAATGTCTGAAAAGTGGTCTGACATTCTGTGCTTCAGATTAACACTGTGTGCATTGCTATGACGTTAACTTTAATACCCAAGTGCCCTAGTTACAGTCACGCAGGAACACAAGCCAGGGACGGCTGGCAGCAAAAGTTATTTCCCTTCAAAAGAAGGGGTAAAAATTCCCAACACTATATATACACTGCATTCTGTTTTGTAAATGACTGTAAATACAAGACTTGTCCAGCATTTAGGATACAGTTACAGCTGCTTCTCATCTCAACAGGGGTGCTACGAGGACCCACCTATCACTACAATGGTCACATCGATGTCCTTAAAACAACAGTAGCAACTCCTGTGAATGGAAGGGAAACAAATTAATACTATGCAAAATAATGTTCTCAAACTTTAGCATATGCGTTACATATCTGTTGGCCTGATCAGAAGCTGGGGCAGTGTAATCCACTGTGGCTCCCCAAAAGAGGGTCTTTAATTCTCTGAGCTCCAGCATATAAACTCAAAAGCTATTTCGGCCAGAAATCAGAGGGAAGAAACAAAGTGCTAAAAGCTGTACAGTTATCAGTAGGTCAATTAGCTTATATTTCACATATATCTGGTCAGTTTAGTCATAAACAAGGAAGAGGATGAAACTTCTCCAATACAGCTTTTGAAGGCATAAGTAATTTCCTGGTCGCACAGATGTCGTGCCCAGACTCGGGCGAGTCTCTGAAAGCCTCGCAGAAGCGACGAGCAGCTCTCGCCTCGGCAAACAGGGCACACGATTACATCCAAGGCTGGCAGGAGCAGCGGCCTTGTGCCCCGGCTGCCCCCGGCCCCAGCGCGCAGAGCGCCGCTCTCGCCCGAGCTCCCTCACAGCCGCCTCAGGCCCGGAGCCGAGAAACTGCAGAGAAACAGGAAAGCCTCGCGCCCGCACCGGTGCCACAACCACCGCCTGGTGCCACAACCACCGCCTGGTGCCACAACCNCGGCGGGCCCAGCGCCGCTTCCCCCGCCGCTTCCGCCCGGCGCTCCCCGGGCCCGCGGCGCCATCTCGTGGTGCAGTGCGGAGGCGCCGCCGGGGCCCCGCTCCCTCAGCCGCCCCACGGGGGTGCCGGCCCCTCAGGAGCTCACAGAATCACTGGATCAATTGAGTGGGGGAAGACCTGCAAGATCGTCGAGTTCACCCTGTGACCGAACATTACCTTGTCAGCTAAACCATGGCACTGAGTGCCACGTCCAGTCTTTCCTTAACCACCTCCCTGGCCACTCTTTTCCAATGTCTAATCTGCCCTTTCTGTGAAAAACGTCCTCCTAATGTCCAACCTAAACCTCCCCTGGCGCAGCTTAACATTATCTCTTCTCCTCCTGTCGCTTGTTACNGTGCCACAACCACCGCCTGGTGCCACAACCACCGCCTGGTGCCACAACCACCGCTCCGAGCCCCGTCAGGCTCCCGGGCTCCCGGATCTCCCGCCCGGGCCCTTCGCTTTCCCTCTCCCCGCTGCCACCGCCCTCAGCCCGGCCCCCTCCCCGGGCGGGAGGCCCGGGCCGCAGCCTGCGCGGGGGCACCGCCGTCCCCGCACCCACNCTGGGCACTCTTTTCCAATGTCTAATCTGCCCTTTCTGTGAAAAACGTCCTCCTAATGTCCAACCTAAACCTCCCCTGGCGCAGCTTAACATTATCTCTTCTCCTCCTGTCGCTTGTTACCCGTGAAAAGAGACCAAGGAGGGACCTCATTACAGCCTCCTTTCAGAAGTTCTAGAGAGCAGTAAGGCCTCCCCTGAGCCTCCTGCTCTCCAGGCTGAACCCCCCCAGCTCCCTCAGCTGCTCTTCACAGGATTTGTGATCCAGACCCTTCACCAGCTTCATTGCCCTTCTCTGGCAAGTTCTGAGTTCCTGCTGTCGCTCTGGCTGCCAGCTCCAGCCCCAGAGCGCACACGGTGCTCACCAAGCTGAAGCGTTACTCAAAACCTGTGTGCTGCAGTGGTGGTGGTGTAGCACTGCCATACTTTACCCTCGGCTTATTATTTTTTCCATAGTTAACTTCTTAACTTTCTTTTCAGGTTCTGTACTGAGCTGGTGTTTTCATGGGACTGTGTGTGAGCAGCCCCTTGTGGACCTGTTACAGCTGGCAGAGCAGCGATGGCATTTTCCCCTGAGTAGCATTTTACACTCTCTCTATTGAGTTTGCCACCAATTACCCGGTGCCATAATGTTGTTGTGTGTTTCTTCATGGTCAATAAACCCCTCAGCTGTACCATACTGAATAGCTCAGTATCCTCAACAGACCGTGCCACCCCATCATCTGTGCCTTTCTCTGGACAACTCATGGGTGGGCTGTAACACACACATGTGGCTCCTGCTGCTGATCCTGGCAAGAAGGGCTCCCCTGGGGATTCTCTCTACTAAGGCTATTTCTCTCCTGTACTTTCCATGCTTTTAATTAATACTTCCAGTACAAGAAATACACCCATTATTCCTTTTTTTTCAGCTCTCCTGGTGTGCTTAGTGCTCTAGATCTTGCCTGCTGAAAATTTCAGCAGATCATATACAGACAACTTCCTTTTGTTATCTGCTTTAATTAAAAAAACCCATTGTGAAAGATAATTTCATATTGAGTCTTATTCATATAACAGATTTCTATATTTATTTCCCATATATCACTAAAGCTATTTTTAAAAATAATTTCTACTAATTTGCCTGGTATGGGTATCACATTTAATAGTTCATAAGATCGTCTTAAAAAGTGATAAAAATTATAATGTAAATATATTTTCAGCATATTAAGAGCACTAAGTCACCCCTTCTAAAATGCTAGTGGCTTCTTCATCATCTATGCATTCTTTTCTTCCAGCTACAGCCTCAGTGTACAGTTTCCCATGGGAGTCAGGCACTGTGCAGAGCTGAGAAGTCTAGATACTGCAGAGGATTTTAATTGTGGTCCTGTTCAGCCTCTGCATCCCAAGTGTTTTGTGATTTCCCTGTGTATGGCCAAAAAACTCATGGAGGCAGATTTCAGTTGCTTATTCTCACACATTGGTATCTGCTATTACACATAGCATGCTGAAGGCAGTGGACAGCAGCACATCCAGGCTTTCTTGGAGAGTCAGTAGGTTAAAAAAGGAGTCAGGCAAATCATTAGTGGAGTATCTATTAGTGATCAAGACACAGTTCTGGGTTAGGAAGTCCTGGTGCACTAAGAAAGAGCTGCTTCATTCCTGAGGACACTGACGTGGGCCACTCTCAGAAAAAGTGGTGATGGACTGTGTAGATCTTTAGAGTAAATTATGTTGATATGTGATTATGTACATATATATTAAAATAAAGGAATGCTTTATTGCTGAACTGCTGCACTGAGTATGGTAGAAAGGCATCAGGGCAATCTGCACCAAGGTATGACATAGTGTCAGTTTTGTTAAACTTGTCACTCTCAGGCAAAGACTTCAAGTAATGTCTTGCTGATGGTGCTATTTTAGATTTAGAAAATGCAATGAGAGTTGTAATGTTTTGTAGTTTTGTAATATTTCAGTTTAAAATACTACTCTCTTAGTAGTCTTATAAAATATACCTTCTCCTGGTTCACTGCTTCTTGCTTATTTCCTTCTCTCTGCCTTACTTGTGCATATTTGCACTTGCACAGTTATTGTCTGAAAGCATAGGAAAAGTTATCTTAGGGGCTCTACAGAAATATCACATATCACATAAACTCCTAATTTAAAACAGTGAGATCAGTACTTCTTATTTGCTGAAAACCATTTTCTTCCTCTGTTTTACCTGATCACTTTCTGGGGATCATTTCTGTATCTTTTACTTCACAAGATATCTGCTGCTGTATGAGCTGTGTTTTCCTTGGAAGACCATATGGATATTTAATGAGTTTAAAATCTACCTTATCAGAGGAGAAGGAGCACCCTGGCAAGGTTTGCTTTTAAAGGAAACCCCCTTACGTGGTCCCTCCCATAACCCAACTGTAGAAAAAGTCTCACAAGTCTCACATTAATTATTGATTGGTAAATACATTTTTCTACACCCATGAAACATAAAAAAATACAAACTGAGTCTAGAATGAAGTGAATACCCCTGCAATTTCTGTCTCAAAACTAATGATTTGGTGATGAAAGATAGCTCCTATTGATTCCAGCATGAGATCTCTCACAGGCTGAGGGCCAGAAGCATCACAGGGGAGCCTTGGTTTTATTGATCAGTGTTGTCAATGGTGTCCTATAATGCAGCACGTCCCTCTTGAACTACTTTCTTCCATGACTGTGTTCCTTGCAGCTTTCAGTGCTGTTCCAATAGGCTGAAAATATGGATGCTATTTGCTGGGAAGTGTTTCCTGGGAAGAAAAAAATATGTGGACTAGACTACCTGTTAGAATATGGAAATTTCTTCATAAGAAACAGCATTTGCAGTTGTCAAGTCTTAGAGAACATTTGTCAGCTACTCAGAATCACTAATTAGCCAATTAATTTCATTAACTTATTGTTTAAGAAGCTGTGAGTTTAATGACTGGAGGTTTGTAAAAAAAAAAAAAGGTGCAGAAAGTTTAAATCTGCAGCACACTTACATAAGCAAAAAAAGCATTCTGGGCATCAGATCTGAAGGGGAGGTAGTTTTCAGCACATAGTGGCAATGACTGGAAGTTGGAAAAGAGGCAATAACCCAATTTTCTTGTTCCATTGTTCAAGAATCATACATCTGTCACGCCCAAGTGTGGAGTTCTGCACAAATTGTGCAAATTTGTATGTAGGCCATTATTTTGCAAAGATTGTGTTATTGAAGTGTTGCTCTACTGAGTTAAATATAATTCAAAATAAGTCACATTTAGAACTGCAGATTGTCCAATGTGTTGCAGTTATTGACCCCACTTGTTCTTTACTAAGACAAAATAATTTTTTACATTATTTGTAGCAGATCATTATACAAATTCTTTGTTTGGATTAAAACAAATATTTCTTAGGTCTAGCTCCTGTATAACGTGAATCTACAATTCATAAAATTTACAGGAAAAGATACCCTTTTGGGTGGGGCTGCAGAGGGAGAAGGTGTGTGGCTGTGTTTGTGTGTGGGAAATTGCATGTGAGACTTCTCTTACCTCTGGCCTTCTGAGGGAAAGGCTACCAGAGGCAGAGTTGGGAGAGGTAAAATATCTTAAAGAAAATTTCACTGCCAAAGAAAACATGAAGTGGAGCTAGACTTCTAGACCAAACTCCAGGACTTTTATCCAAAGTTAGGTGTATCTCATACCTCTCTTCTGTAGCTCCTGTGGCCTCATAGTACATGGATACATGTCAATGAATTAAATATCAGCAGCACCTCTAAAAACTTCCCCTGCTGGGGCAGGGGGTAATATTCTTTTTTCTGTCTTTCTGTGCTCACTTACAGTCTGACAGTGATCTCTACACCTGAGCTGGTCACTCTTCAGATACCATTATAGCCACGGGCAAAGCACAGTAATGCATTTTGGGTGCTGTTCATCTGGTATATGTTGGTTATCTACTTTGGGTAGAAAAGAATCACACCCCAGAAGTGCTTTTTTCTTCCACTGATTTTCAAGGAAGCCCGAGGCAATTCTCACATGGTGCTGTTATTGCAAGTGTGCATGTTTAACCAGATAAATCCCGTCGAGAAAAAGAATAGAAGTGCAAAAATTTGCTAAAGGAAAATGCTGCCGCGGACCATGCGATAAAAGCGCCCCGATGTCAATAGATGGCAGCATTGCAAACGGTAAAGCAGAGCCTTGTGTCTGGAGCAGCGGCACGGGGGAGTCTGAACTGGTTGTTCTGAGGGAGTAAAAGCTCTGCCAAATAGCCCTGACTCGTGTACCTCTGGCTTGCTAAAATGTGTGTCTCCTCTCACCTTTCAGATGGCACAAAGTCCACCTTTTTCTTGAAAGCTACCGAAAGAATATTGGACCATGTAGATTTCCAGAGTCTGAAAAGCAAAAGAAAACTGAATATTCAGCTAACTCTTAAATTTCCGTTCCTGGACACTTAACACTGGAACATGTGGCATAGCAGCTGATGATGATTTAGATGAGAATTTTATGTGGTAATTGTATGCAGTATTTCTTTGAATTTTATTCTTTTGGTCTTAAGTAATTGGATTTATTTCACGTGTCACTGTTATTTTTGGCATTATTATACAACATGAGCATTTAGCAATTTTTATTGGGAAGTACAAATGACACAGTACCATTTCTCTTAATCGAATAAAATGTAATTGTTTCACATTTTTTGTTATTATTTTTTAATTGAGAAAACATTAATAATGCCAGAAGTGCTTTAAATTCAGGCAGTTGGCAGGTAACACATGAAAAGGTCATGGAAAGACTGAAGACTGTAAAGACATCAGAAGATGTGGCCAGGTTTTGATTCCTTTGTCCCCGGACAGACTCTGCCTTGGATCAGGTAAGAGTTGTGTAGCCAAATGGCTGTGGCCATGGCCATGGGATGGGACTGGGTCTCCTGGTAAATCCTCTTGTTCTGTCTAGGCTGAAGAGCTTCCACCCCTTCAGCAATTCTCCTGGCTTACAAAATGTCTGATATCAGCTTCTCCTGCCTCAAGGTAGCCCCAAGAAAGAATGCTGAATCAAACTGCGCTGTACCTATCTTCATTATTCCCCTTCTCCTTCAGTTTTTGTAACATTACTAACTCTAAAAAGGTTCCCAAATGCATATGGGCTGCACACATACTGAAATATCACCTCTCCTAGTCACTAGAATCTAGTCCACAAAACTCATACAAGGTAATTCCCTGGATTAATATTTAATTCTAATAAATTCTAATAAATAAACAACTGAGTTGTTATTGTTGTAAGAATTTTCAAATTACTTATGACCAAGAATGACTATATAATGTTCAGCATTTTAATAAATCATTGGTCAGGGGGTTTTTGGTTTGGGGTTTTTTTTGCTCATTTGTTTTCCCCTCTGCTTTGATAAACATGGCATATTAGGGATACAACTGTCTTCTTAAGATAATTTAGAGGTTTTATTTGTTTTATTTGTGCACTGAATGTCCTCATTGGTTTTGGAAATATCATGAACTGCCTGAGAGGTATAGGTAAGTACATTCCACCAAAATGAATAGGCATCTGTGTGTGGAAAGTGCTTGTACAAGTCCTGTGGCTTGGGATCAGTTTTGTCCATTATTGTGCAACTGTTAACTTCTGTATAACCTTAAAAATCACTCTTTGATTGACCAGAGGTTAGTCACGGAAGAGGTGAATAACACTTTGAATCCAATTAAATCACTCAGTTATGTATTTTGTCAGGTCTTGATTTATTAGCATTGCCCCCCATCTTTCCTCTTTTCTTCATTTTTTTCTGTTGTTTCTTTTACCTACCTGTTGTGTTCACAGCTGTTAACAATGGCTTCTTGTTTGTGAACTGTAGCTCACTCTCACTATCTGTTATTGCAGACTGCCTCACTGGTGGTGTTTCTATGACCCTTTGAATTTCCACAACTGTAAATGTCTGTGCTCAGTGCAGTGAGTGACAGTAACTCTACACATAACTGCACCTAATTCCTGAGGCAGACCAATGGTCCTGCTGACCAACATCCCTGCTATAGGAGGTCTTTCATGAGGTCTTACCTATATCCTTGGCTATCAATGGCTTTAGTCACAGAGGCTTTGAACTGACACTAGAAGTGCACTGGTAAGGAGTGCAGAATACATATTCACCAGCTCCAGATAAGGGGATGTTGCATTTGCCTGACCCTGCAAAGGCATTGCTCTCAGACTGACAACAACGAGATGCCTGTTACACTGCTCCAAAAGCTACAGAATGTTCTGGACACAAGGATAGAGATGGCAATGGCTCCTGAGTTAGGTGCAAAGGTGGATTGTAACCCAGCAAAGTCAGTCTCAGCAGCTGTTTCTAGCAGCTAAGGATTTAGATAACCCACTGGCTGTGGGGCCAGCACAGCCCTGGAAGGCAGAGCTTTGATGTAAGAGTGACTTCTGAACTGCTCATAAGCATCCTGTAGCCAAGGAGCAACATGTGGCTCATGAGTGTCAGGGATCTTGAGGTTTTCCAGGGTGGTTCTCTAGGGATCAACATTAGATCTGTGAAATTTGAAGCTGACTGAAGAGCTGGCTAACAGGGAGGGGAGGGGAAAACAGACAGATGTAGTAAAAGACAGGTGCATGACTTTTAAATCCTTAATTCACAAGGTGGGATCCAAAGCTGAAAGCCATGTCTGGGGTTTTCTGTTCAAACCAGGAGGACAGTTGTGTGTCCCAGAGAGTTACCTGAAAAACCTTTGTACTGCTACCTGTGTTTATTCTACTGACTTTAACCTGCCAGCTGTGGTGCCTGTACTTCCTTTATAGTCCTTGAAGTCCTGCATCTCCAGGAGACAAAGATCCTATCTAGCCTCTGAGCTAAGCTCTCTGTCTGCCTCCAATGACCTTAGACCAAACAGAGATACAAGCTTAGGTACTTCTGCTGTGTATTTAAAGGTAGGTGAGAACAAAGTGAAGAAACTGCTGCACGGAGAGATCTTTATCTGCAGCTGTTCTCTCAAAAAGCAACACATCTCTCTTTCTTTTAGGTGGCAATGAAATGAATGTGCCCCCTCTGACTGTGGAATAGCTTGCTGAGCACATCACTTCCTTAGAAAACGAAACATCTGGGCTTAATTCCCTTCTAAGCCTCAGAGGCTTAATACTTACCCCCATGAGAACAAACAAACCACTTACCTCTTGCTGACCTTGAAAGCCTGACTCCTGTTTATAGGCCAGCATCAACATTTTGTTTTCTATTCCAGCTTTTGTATGTGTCCACAGACAATATTTGGCAAGCCATTCTGCTGGCTTAGTCAGGGATACTGCAGTGCTCCAGACACAAATATTTTGGCCAACATAGAGAAAAAAAATTTAGGGGAACAAATAGCATGGTTTTTTTTCAGTAGGAATGACTAATGAAAAAAAAACCTAAGTATTTTGAGCATCATCAGTTTGTTTTACTTCATTTTTCTAGTCATGAATTGAACCCAGCTCCTCTGTATAATTACCTCCATTATGTTATTTCAGTGAGAATGCTCTCCTGGGTTGATGTTTAAATGGAAACATTGCCTATTGCTCTCTCAGTGTAGTTTGTGCTTGTGCAGAAGTACCTGAGGACCCACCATAGTGATGATCTCCCTAGGAATGAGGGCATAAGAAGGGAAAAAACTTTTCTCAAAAAAACTTATCTGAGGGCTGAGGGAGCTGAGTCACCTCGACCTTGCCTTCAGTATATTCTCAGCTCTTAGCCATGGGATCTGACTAGTGGTGGGTGATCTGTGGGAAACTGATTTCTGCCTCTGGGCAGGAGAGGTGAAATCTGAGTCTCGGAAATGTCAGAAGTACTTGTTTGTGCATTGCATGGTAAATGTGCAGGCAGACCTCTGCTGCTGAGGTCCACTCAGGTTGGATCTACTGTCTATGGGGATACTGCTGATTTATTTGTCTATAGGAACACCAAGGCAGCTTGGACATACAGGATTTGTTCTACAGCAGATCTCCAGCAGCCTATCTAGTTCTAGAGTTGGCTAAGCCAGTGCTCTGCACTTGGGTTATGCATAGACAACAAGACCTCAGGAAACTTCGCACTTGCAGCAGTGCAGAAACTCCAGATGAATGGATCTAAACCTCAGATTTCCTCCACCAAAAAAAATCCCAAATCAGAACAAAGAGCTTTTCCAGGAGATCCTAGCTGCATGCAAGCCCAAAGGAGTGGCCTACATGTCACATGTAGATCCTTTTGATTTCTGAGGCACAAATTCCCACAAATCCCGAAGGCTTCACTTAATCTTTCTCTTCTCAGTCTTAATAAAAGTTGCACGAGAACCTCAGGTATGGCAAATACTGGTAGAGAATAGTGTTGGAAACTCTCAAAATATTTTGGCATATCTAAATTAAATGTCTTTGTGCAGAAGCTGGTTTTATAACACTAGAAGCAAATGTGCTTTCTTTTGAGAATTCATGAATTTCTGTTCTGGGTCTCTTTATCTGGGTTGCATTTGACTGAGACATTCTGAGGATCCTTGAAGGATGGAAAAATGTGAACTTTTAAAGAAGCTGGATATATGTCACACTGCTGGGATGGCTCCTGTTGATCCTCTGTCCTTTTAAGCTTTCTGCCACTTGAGTAATTCTGGTATTGTTTCCTTGGTCTCTGATAAACTTTGTCTATGAAACCTTGGCATCTTTCTCAGAAACAGGTCTTAGATGTCTAGAAGCCTGAACTGACCAGGAACAATGATGATCCCTTGGCGTCACTCACACACTACTGATCCCTCTTTCTCCAAGCTCTGGCTGTATGGAGATGCAAGTGGCAAGTGGTCTAGAAAATGCTTCATTACCTTGCACAAGAAGTCAGAGCCAGAATGTATCCATATATACACATACTCCAGTTTTCTCCTTTAGAACAGTCCTTGGGCTTGGATTGCCCAGAATCCTCTTTCTGCAGCACTATCTCCTTTCCTTCAGGGTCTCTGTTCTGGCATGTAACTATCTTTCTGCCTCCTCTCCTGGAGTAGTTTCTGATTCTATACTTAGATCAAAATCTTCTGTGTCAATTAAAACTTTTATTGGCCTTCTCAGATTATCCAGATCCCCACTCAATAATTCCCTGCTTGGTTACTTCTCTCTTTAAGTCCAGGTTTAGGAAAGCAGCTGAACAGTTAATGAACATTTTGACCCACGAAATATTCATGTGAACTGGGGATGAAAAACTTGTAATGACTAGAAGAGTTCAGGGGTTATTCTGGAAATGGGGAGAGCCTGAGCTCAACTGGGTGAATTGCTCTGGGAGCTCCTAGCCTCTTCCCTAACATTTTCCCTTCTGAAGATTCAGTGGGCTCCTCCATCTTGAAGTTGTGTATGAAATGTATTTATTGCAGCTGACATCCTCAGGGTCTTCTTGCTGTGGTCTGAGATGTGTGTGAGAAGTTGCTTTGGAGACCTGATGCACGTGCAGGGTCCCACCATGTGGCCAGAAGTGATGTCTGTGATGGTGCACATAGTGACCCTGGTAGAGGAAGGACCTTGGTAATGCTCCTAAGATGCTCCATGTGTGGTTTTATGAGGGACAAAGTTAGCAGTGAATAGCTGCCCACTGTCTCCATGGCAGGTTATGTGACACATGCTGGCAGAAAGATGGCATCCCTGCTCAGCTGTTAGCCCTGAATCACCATCCCTGAGAATTTCAGTACAAAATAAAAATGAAGAGATAACCCAACCAATGGCAAGGGAAGGAAAACTCTGTATGTGAAGTGAAATTGCAGTCTTCATGAATTAAACACAGGGAACTCATAATATCAAATTATTTTCAAATTGTACTTACAGAGATTCCACAAATCATTGCATAACAATTTTCAGTCAGTCACACTGAAATAATAAATAGTCACAAAGTTTTAATTTCCTGATTCTTTTATCCACAAAGAACTGAGCATTTAAATGATTACTGACATCATCCTTCATACAATTTCTGCAGAGCAGTCAACAAAGAACTAATGACCTGACTACATCTGTCATACTGTATTGGATTGGGTCAGCATTCAGTAGTGACCCTAAAGACTGTAAGGACTGTAAAAAGCATACAAGTGCATGTATTGCCTTTACAAATGTTTGATGATAAATTGAGGTGGCATTAATTCCCAAATAATTAATTATGAATTTTTCATCCATTCTCTTAATTAAAAAGTTCTTCACAAGTTTTATCTTCCCTATTTGGTATCCTATGATTTACTCCTGAAGCATCTCCCCGTTAAAAGAGATCTTGCTATTTTCAGAGAGAGTTGTATAGAATGAATAATGAAGTACTTTTTATTAAATGGCTGTGAAAATCAAAATCTCACTACCAGTATTTCATGGAGGGTTTATCTTAGAAGAAAGGAGATGCACATGGGATTGAAACAGTGTGACAAGAAATCTTCAGCAGTAGAGATGATAATCTGCCTCTACAAAATGAGAGACATGCTGGTGTGATAAATAATACTTGCTTTGAAAAGCAAATGCAATACTTGCCCATTCAATTTCCCAGACTTGGATGCACACACAGTCTTACCAAACAAACCAGCTATTGCTTCACTTCTGTTATTTCTTATTATACTTATTGTATGTTGTACCCAGTGACAGCATCAAGCAGCCATACACACTCTGCAGACACCAGATACACAAACCAACCACGAATACGAGCACTGCCCTATTGTGGAAAAGGAGACAGAGATTATTATTTGTACTCTCAGTAGTTGGAAAGTGTTCAAATGCTGCTGTAAAGGATGCAATATGACATAAGTAGATAGATCTAGATGTAGTTCCAGAGATTTATTCCTGAGAACATAATTTCAGTCTACACATCATCATTCTGTGATACACTTTAAAAAAAGGAAAAAAACCCTCCTGCACTTGCATTACATAAACCTGATATTTTACAGGTTTATGGTGACATAATAAAACTCCTTTGTCAAGACTTTTTTTGCTGTATTTAGAATACTATTCCTAAGAAGTAACAATTTATGACAGTACAAACAGTGAAAATCCTCTCAGAATCTTTCTGTCTGGCTTAGCTTGTGCAGAATTACCAAGGCTTATTTTATTACCATTGATTTAATGGTTCAGAAGATATTTTCATGAATGAATGCAACCATATTCTAGGTTTTATCCTTTTTCAGAATAGCTGGAACCTGTTCTTACTTTGAACAATATGGAGGCCATGCTGTCACCACCTAAAATTATGAGAGTTTCCATAGAATCTTTGCAATACTGCATTAATCCTCAGGTAAGGCAGCACCTTTCCTTCCAGCTGCAGTTACTCTGAGCTGATGTCATTTACTCTCCCTGTTTCAGAAGCTGTATGAGTGAGCCAGCCCTGAGGACTGGTGAGGAGAAAGCAAAGAGGAGCAGCAGGTCTACCTGCAAGTGTGAGCGTGAGAGGAGGAGAAGGCAGCAGTGTGACAGCATGTGCATAGGGCAGCAGTAGGAGAGGGCAGCAGTTGGTGCTGTGTGCCAAGGTCTGAGTTATTTGAGTATGAGATGATCCTCAGAACAGTTTGTCCCACCACATGCAGCTGCTTGCTTGGAGAGAAATAATTTTTGATGCATCAGTCTAGTTGGAGCCCTGTGGGTTGTTAACAGGATACAGCCTGCACTACACACTGTCATGACCTTTGTACCCAGGAGTTTCAGGGGCTGTGTGGCCTGAGGGTGCCTCTGATCACTTTGTTGACTAGAAGAAAGACTGGCACCTTGACATCCTTTGGTGCCCTTACAAAGGATGGGTGAGGCTGCAGTGAAGGTGGGGTAGTGATGATCACTGTGCTGATCAGACTCCCTGTGCTGAGCAGGGACAATGCACAGGGCTGCCACCTCCCCTGCCCATCAGTCCAGCCTGGATATGGGTGGTCCTACTGCTTCCAAAGGACTTTTTATGCTCTCAGAGGGACCCTGACCATTATTTCTGGAAACAGTGTGAGTAAATGTAGCCAAGGGAAACTCAGATCTTGTTGTGAGAGGTTGTTCCAAGTGAGGCAGTACTTCTGCTGGAGCATCTCCTGTGGTCACAATACGGAGGCCCCAAGGCTGACTTTCAAAGGCAGAATTCTAGTGTGCTGCTCTGACTTCCCTGTAGGCATGTTCTTCCTAGAATCTGTATTGCAGCCCACCTTTCTAGGTGAAAAAGTGCTGTACAGGTTTTGTAACATCCTCACAGAATCCCTTAAACTTTTCTAATAAAAATGCTGGTAAATCCAGAAAAACTACATGCAAATCATTGTATCATAAAGTTTTAAGAGAATAATTTCTTCCCCTTTCACTCCTTTCCTCTCATTTATCTCATTACTATTCTCACTGCTCTAGAATTTGCAGAAATCTGTAATTTGGTATTTTTCATTTTGAAATAGAATGCTCTGTCTTTTCTTGGCATCTAACTACTATTCAAAATTCATTGTGTTACATTGTCTGGGCATTGCTCATAAGACATTACATTTTTCAAACTCTCAAGACACATAGCCTTCCAATTTTTTAGTTTAGATGAATTTTGACTCATTAAATCTTCCTAGAATAGATTTAACTGAGATCACAATGTCTTCATTATCTTATAATGATTATAGAAGTCTTTCCTTAGCACATTAATACAAGCAACAGTCTTTGACACATTTATGAGAGTTATCAACTAATGAGATACAGTTTTCACGTGTTTACAACTGGGCCACATTTCATCAACCTTCATTAAACAAGAAAAATAGAAGGAGCACAAATCTAGTTGGGTTGTGCTGATGCACAGCCAGAATTTTTTCTCTTAATATTTCCTCCCTCTGCTACTTCAGGAATTGAAGTGACAGAGCTTAGAAGATAATAATATAAAGTATATAAAGTGATAAAACTTTTTAAAATAATTGTGAATACCAGTTCTATTTAAAATGTTCAAGGTGTGAGTGGGGCTGTGAGGGGCAGCACTGGTGTAGGGTGCTGGTGGCAAGGGCACATTTCAGCTGGGGGATGTTGGTGCAGCTGGTAGGGCACAGCAGGAATGGAAGCAGAAATGGATGAGCCTCAATGATATGTGGAAAAGAGTGGGGTTTTGAGTGATCTGAATAGATGTAGAGGGATCTGGCTAAAAAGTGAGAAGATGCTAAGATGTGGGTGAGGCAAAGGGCCAGGAACTCCTCCAGGAAGCTGCAGCCCTGACAGGGCTGGCATGGGATGAACTGTAAGGATTTGTTTGGAAAAAAAGACATAATAGTTGCTACATTTGAGAGGGTGGGGAGAGATCAGCAGTTTGGAGGGGCAGAAGCACAAGCCTGAATAAAGGTATCTATATTTCTAAAGGAGGTGGAAGCAGGAAGGTAGACAAGCTAACACAAGGGAAGAGGAAGGGGATCCTTATGTAAATATTTCACAACTTTGGAAATGCAGTTGTCACCTCTTTAAAGTTGTTGCTATAGCTGAAAAAATAACAGCATGCTGGCTTTTATCAAATCTTTTTTGAGACATATTTTGGCAATAACTGAATTTCAGGGGTTTAATTTCTTTGAACTGGGAATCTCACTATTACATTTTTGAACTTTTCTAAAATGCCCAGTCCTTATGTAGGCTACTATAGGTCAAAGACAAAGCATCTTTCAGCTCATATTGACAAAAGAAAATTTTCAGCTCTGATGGTCATTCAAACAAATTATTGTAGGACCCTGCAACAAGAACAGTCATAAAGTATTCCATTTGATCACAGCTGTTTCCTTGACCATGAACATCAGAGCTTTCATGATCATGCTCCAAAATATAACAAATAAGCTGCACAGGAAACCATAAGAAATAATGATATCAAAGAAGGAAAGATGTAAAAAAAAAAAATCTTTATTTTTCAAAGCTTTATATTATATTTAACCTGCTGCTCAAGTACTTGAAAACAGTGTGATATATAGCTAATGTTTAAATACCCTCAATCTAAGCTTTCTCTGAGAAGTGCATCAATGTGTGTTCCTATGTTATATTCAAGGATTCTCACAAATAGACAAAAATCCCAAGATGATTCTGCACCTGACTAGCTTGGGGGAAAAGTTTCACAAAATACCCACAGGAACAGATTCCAGTCTGGGAAAGAGGAAGAAGACTTCGATGCAATTATCATTTGATTTTCTCTGTGTTCTGCCTTCTGTTTTCTCAAGAGTGTCTTTGCAACTGAGATATTACTGGGGCAGAATTGACAAAGTCCGACTGTTTCAAAGCAAACAAACATGGAGAATTTCTGTCACAGAAGTTTTTGTGGGTGTTTTTTGTTTCTTATGCTTTATTTCTAGTAAAGGCATTTTTGACTAAAATGGTGTGATTCCTTTCCATGGATTAAAAAACCCATAGCAATTCAATTAAATGATTACAGTTCCGGGCAAGAACATGCTGGTGGTATTTTTGCACCTCAATCAGGCATAATCAGGCATTGTAGCAAATACTTGCAAGATAATCTGCTGCAGAGCTGTAAAACAAAGCAGAAATCATCCCCATCAGAATATTGTGCAACACAACCTGTTTCATTTGCATCACCTGCAGCAGTCGTTGCAGCTTATTTAGAAGTGCAAATGGGAAGCTGAGCTATGTTAGATATCAAATGTTGGAATCCCTGGGTTATTTCCAAATGTTGCAATGCAGAGGAATTGCTCTGACTATGCTCAGTCAAGGTCTGGGTTTTACTTTTGTTTATAGTGTGTGATTATTTAAAAAAAAAAAATCTCCATTTGCTCCAGGTAAACACATTGGTTCTGAAGAACTCCAATTTTCCACCCAAGCAGGCGATTTCCTTAATAAATATTTGATTTGCTTTGGCAAACATCAACATTTAAATGGCAATCCCTCTACATCTATAAAAAGCACAGCAACTAACTCAGGGCTTATTTTTCTCCTATGTCCCCTCCTGGACCTATCCTACTTTTTTCCTCTGTTTTTGCCTTGCTTCTCTCAGTAACAACTTCTATAACTTCTAACTCCTCAGAAAACCAGGCTTATTCCACAGATGTTTGTCTCTGCACTTTAAAGAGAGAGTAGAGGCCGTGGTCAGCACAATATCCAGCATCCTCCTGAGCAAACTGTCTTGACTGCAAACTCTTCCCTGGAGCATGGAGGCATTTGAGAACAGAGATGGTGATGAAAACAGCACAGCTGAGTGCTTCCTTTGGAAGTGGGAACATTGAAAACTGGCTGGAACAGTCTGGTAGGAAATAAGGTTAACATCCCCAAGGGCATCAGTCCCTACTCTTTTGTGGTGTCATTAAACAAGGTGTAGAAGAGTGTAGAATGCTGAGGAGTTGACTTTCTTCCTATCAATACTGATGAATATTCGAAAATCAGAATCAGACTTTCATTACTTTATCACGTAAGATAAACCATTGTGCTCTGAACCATTTTTTGCTATGCTTTCTGGTGATAATTACAGTAAGAAGAAGGTGATAGAAGACTTTGCCTGAAGCATTTTTCTCCCTTTCTTATTTCTTCCTTCTCTTTATTTAGCGCCTTTCTACAAACACTGACTTTTGCATGGTGAATTTTAAACAGCCAAAGAAAGGCTTATTTAGCATAGAAAATGTCAATAGAACAGTATTTAGGTGGCAGGATAACATATATCTGTTCAATAAACACTCAACCAAAGGTGCTGTCTGCATGTGGAAGATCTGTAGGTGGAGACACTGAGAGTTAAAAAAGATCCTCTGAAGGTTGCAGAGCACAACTTCCTGAAAGACTGGGGGTCTTTTCTCTCCAGCTCTGCACAACAACTGTAAGAGTGGTAGTAACCCCAATAAAATATTTCTAAAATGCAATTTGAGAGAGAATGTGAGGAGCTGTGTTTACCCACTGAGCATTTTTTTAATAGCATTTCACTTCTCCCATGGGTACAGAAGTAAGTAATTCTCTTTCTTTCTTGGTGTTGGATTTCATTTTGTGTACTCCCTAAAGAGGGAGTTCAATTTTATCTTAATAAAATTTTGACTTGAGGACTCCATATGGAGCCCAAAGTACTTAGTTTTCTCAAGAGCTGATCTGAAATAAACTAAATGAAATAAAGATGACCACACAAATAGTCTTGTGACATGTTCAGCTGATATTTTTTCTGGTTTTGATTTAATTTCTTGTAAAAACTCTGACCATACACCCAGAACTCAGCACTGCAATAAATGCCAGCATCTTGCACTCTCAAACAGTGGCTTGGGGCAGAAATTCATCACCTCTTGCTGTCTTTCTTCAGGAGCAGAAATGAGGCCAGGTACAACTGTTATGACTAGAGCAATAGAGATGGAGCTTCCAGCTATATCTACATCAGTTAGTGGGAATTGCCTGGGAGTGCTGCCTGGTGGTGTTGCTGCATGACACAGGGCACTGCATCCACCCTCCTCTCTAATTCAAGCTGCTGGGTGCCAGCTGATTATCCCTGCTGCCTTCTGAACCATAACTGGAAACCTTTGGATTGTGTTAGCTGAAATGCTCCTGAACTATTTAGTGGGGCTACAGCAGTGTTAAACCTGCAATTGGTGCCTTGGTGCTGTTTGATTTATGAGAATAGGCATGGCCTTTCTGATTTTCTGCTCTCCACCATTAAACGCCTCATCAGTTATATGTTGGATTTATTTGGTCATGCTTTACTTCTAAACTCAGGAACTTCCTGCTCTGTTTCTTTTCCCAGAGACATGGCTCTTTGTCTTGTGCATCCTAACCCCAGTTCACCTGATCTCCTTCTGCTTTGACAGTTTCTTTAGCAATTGTTGAAGTAAGAAAATGATTTTTCCCACATCCCTTGAAGTATTGCCATGACCCATGGGTAGAGCTGAACTCTGCTCCTTATTCACCAACAGTTGCCGTGTTCTCAGTATATGAGAATGCTGCAAAACTTGTATTTTTCCTTTCTTCTCTGGTACTAGTAAAGGAGGGGGCTGGAAAAGGCAGAGATATATCTTTTATTTAGGCTAACATTTTTTAATGCTGATTAGACTCATCCAGAGTTAAAGACAAGCTCCCTTTTAGGACTTTAAATAAATAATGGCATGCAGTAGCCCAGCCCATCAGCATTAAACACACTTTTGTAGAGGGTTGTGAACTCCATACTGGCCTCATTAAAGCTGTGAAAACTCCATCAGTGCTTATGTTTCTATGTAATGATTTAATTGAATTTTCTTATTGTTGGAGCTTGTCATTATGCCAGTGATTTTCATGCTGACTTCCTAAACTCACAGAGTTTTTGCTCAAGTCTAAATAGTCCAAAATTAGTTTTATCAGTGTGTAGTCTGCTGGCAACATACGAGGCCTGAATAAGCAAGTGATTATTTGGAGAGCTGGGGGAATTTTCTTAGTTTTGTCCTTTTACTTAAGGATTTAATTTTCCACTCTGCTTTTTTTATTCTTTGTTTTGAACAGAATACACAGTAGACTTTCCAACCTGTAACAGTAGCCTTAGGAAACTCCTGTCATGTAAACAGGAGAAGGTTGGACTCATTAGTATGTACTAGATAAAGCTGGACTTAATTTTGCCAAAAAACCCACATGTGACAAGAAGCTGAGCGACACTGAAGTGTTAAGCTCTAATCTAACATTGTTCTGGGAAGGCACAAACCTGTTCAAGACACAATAACTTCTACATTAACATGGGATTGTGGCTGAGAATTTAAATGCTGCAAAGCCAAAGGAATTTCCACAACAATCAAATTTCAGACCTCTGTGGCACTGAAGATTAATTTTAGTCTGGGCAATGTTTTTCTGTGATGAACCCATTAAAAGCTTGGATGAGGAAGGACAGCTGTGAGGTGGAATAATTGAAAGACCTGGTGGTTACTTGTGAGCAAGCAGAGATCACAGACACTGAGGTGTACATGGCTTGGCACAAAGTGTGCATCAGTGAGGGTGTGATCCCCAGCAACAGGGTGATTCCTGCCTCAGCTGGGCATGGCTGAAGAGGCAAATCAGTGATCCCACAGGCAGAATAGAGTTCACAATATTTTATATCTTGGAGTACAAGCCACGCATTTCAACTGACTCCAAGGACCAGATCTTCACCTTACCTCATCTCAGCTGCTGCTTGTAGCTTTGAACACCAGTGATGCCTTATAAATGATGGAGGAGTAAATTGCAATTGCCAATCATCTTACATTATGACTTAATGTTCAAATGTAATTTTCTCTATTTACCACCTCTCTAATTTGAGTGGCATGATTTTAGAAGTTAGAAGTAGACTTGCTATTTTTTGAGGGCGAAGCAACTTGTGCCAGGTGTGCAGCTAAATTTTATATCATCTTGATTTTTCATCCTGACTTATGGTTCTTGTCCTTGATACAATGAATTTTATTTATGGTGCCTAGAAGACACTGAGTCCACAAATGATTATGGACAGATCTGTGGGATGTCTGTGCTTGACAAGCAGACATTTATGACATCTGGGAATTTGGGAATTTTTTATTTGTTGATGAGGCTGGAGCCAGGTAAGTAGCTTCCTAGAAGAGAACATAACCTGTGGCCAAAACCCATAGAATCCTACAAAACAACTTTGATACTGACACAGATGTTCTGATTTTATTTTTTTTCTGAAAGAAACCCCAACTTTGCAAGGGAAGAAAGTGATATTTCATGGGAAGACAGAAACATGAAGACAAGTTCTAGAAAAGATACAGTGAGTCAATATAAGAGGACTGGCACAGGATACAGAATATAAGGTCACATTTTGCATGCTTTACTCTTGAAGAAAAGGGCTGTAAATTCCATAATCTTCTCCTTTTTTTCGTGCTGACAGCAACCTGAAAAATGTTTTTGACTTCATCAAATGAGCAGAATACTGCTAAAGCTTAATAACATTAGGTGTTAATCCACATTCTGTACTTGCTAGTGATGATATAAGCTTGGAGTATCCACTGATTCCAATAAAATTTTTATGTATTTGCCTATACTAACAGAGTACAATTCACTTTGATATTTACAGGCTATTATTTGGCAGAGCAGCTTAGCTTCAGCGGGACTTGTTGTAACTATGAATGAAATTTATTTGTACATTTTACAAATTTTTAATTTACAATGCCACTATGTTGCACTGAATAAGATTAGCAGTACTGGGAAAACCAAATGAAAGTCACAAAATGAAACAAATTAAATCAAAAAGTAGAGAGATGGAATTACAGATGCCACAAGAGTTATGGTTGTTCTACATTTATGTTACATTTATTCATGCTTAAAAATGGAAGCAGAGGAAGTAGCAGTTCAGTTTAACTGATTGCTTTACATCATTCCAGATCTTGATGAGATTTTCACTGTAACACTGTATTTTATCAAAGTCCATCATTAAATTTATTGATCCCATTTTGGGGGGTGGGATCAAGGTTTTTTTGAAGTGTCAGATTCTTTAAAGAATGCAGCCCAGAAAATCTGAAAGCAACTTCAAATTATTATTTTTCTGAATGAGTAAGAATTCAGTTTATATATGTTACTTATATAGAATACGTAAATACTTATAATGAATGTAATGGTTTGTAACATGTGTGACATAATGTTTAATCTACATATTATATACTGTATAAATATATAGCATGTATATTCATATTTTATGGTGGGTATATACTGCTATGTTATAGGATGTATCAAAACTGCATCAGCTCCCGGTTTGCAGCAGGGGCTGTGATATTGTCTACCTCGCTTACCTAACTAATTGCCTAAAGAGGTGTATCCCCTGTGCTGCTGTGGGATGGGGTGGGGTGAGAACGGGCTCTGCTGGACGACCTAGGGAGGTGAGAGATCTCAGGCGGCTGGGAGGAGAGAGCGGAGGGCTCGGGTCGGCAGCGGCTCCGTGCTGGGGCTGCGAGGAGCCGCGGGTGGCTCAGCCCGAGCCGCGCCCCGTCCGCACGCGGCAAGCGGACACACGGGTGGTGTGGCACCCACGGGAGAGGGCTCCCGGCGCTGAGAGCCGGCAAAACCGCCAGAGAAACTCCTGCTGGAGCGCGCCTTCTCCTCTCCTTCAGACAATTGTCTATTCAGCCACACAATAGCAGCCCCAAGGAAGCTTTCAGGGTTATTTCTTCATTGCTAAGGGCCTTGGTGGCCCCCGGGGTAAGTTGGCATCCTCTTAGTGCTTTGAATCATTCTTCAGGAGCCTTTTTTCAGGCCTGGCTCTTTCCACTGGCTAAGTAGTCCTAATCTGGGTACTCTGAGTTGTCTTATTAATGATGCCTGCTGTGGACAGGCATCCAGTTTTGAGATGTTCAGCACTCGTGTTAGGCAAGTAAAGCAGGCAGTCTGAATCGCTGCCATTGTGCCAGAGGACTGCAGGGACAGCAAGTGCCAAGTTTAAGATTATATTCTACAAACAGGAAGCTTATTGCTGCTCTCTAACTCAGCAAGCCAATTGAAAGCCAATCCCTTGAGCCAAAAGTGAACCCGTTCTACTTGTTTCTAATTCCAAGTCCAAGCACAGAAGGGAAGTAATTTGTTTTGGACTTGGATTTGGAGATGGGAAAACTGACATGCTGCATCTGGATGTTTACTTTACATATTTGTCAGTTTATGTATGAAAAGTCATGGAATATGAACAACCAGTTAGTGAATAGCTTGCAAAACTTGCTTTAAATTTTGTATGTATTTTATCTAAGTACTGAAGTATGGGTTTCAGCATGTTCCTTTTTCAATTTTCATTGCTTTGATTTATTCTGTAAAAACTTCTCTGCCTGTCCTGTAAAATCATGCACTTGGAAATCATTTATATGCATGCTTTCAATGTTAACCTTTTGTTTTCTGTTTTGTATGCTCATGAATGCCAATGCACATTGTAAAAATAAATGGTCTTCTTCAAAAGGATCTATCCTATTTCCATCCACAGTGTATGCTTGATACTTCTGGGAAAGAGGCATGGACAAGGAGGGAAGTTAAACTGGAATAAACAATAATAAAGCTACTTTAACCCCGTTTTCCCTTCCTCAGCAGTATGAATCTATTTTAGCTGAACATTGGAGAAGCAATGAGAGGGGTCACATGCTTTTGAATAAAACTGGTGTTAGCTGGCCTTCCTCAGCTCCTCCTCTCAGTGCTGCTAGGCATCTATTATGGCATGTGGGGAGTGTTGCAATCTGAGCTCAGCAGTTCTGCACAATAGCATCTGGTATGGAGGTGACAGTTCCAGACTTTCTTACCCTTTTCCCCCTGTCTTTAAATACAAAAACTGCAGTCCTTTCTCTCCTATTCAGAACTGTCCAAGCCCTTACAGTCCCAAAACCTTTGTTTTGCTTTCCATGGACGACTGTGCTTTTATTCTTGTGCAAATGGTGTAACTGGGATTATCTGCCCTCTCCCTTTGCAGGTGACATAGACACATGCTTCCAAAGGTGGGTTGGCAGGAGAGTCATCCAAAAACACCTGACACTTAAAGAAGAAGGTGAGAGGACATTGACTGTGGCCTCTGGACAGCTTTTTATTTAAAAGAACAAAAAATTGAACAAACAATGGCACTGGTGGAAGCTGTTTTTCTGCTGGTGCAGATGTTTCCCCATTTACATGGGCACCTTGTCACTGTAGCTGTGATATGTTACTGTAAGTGTATAACTGTGCAAGAAGTATCCAGGAATAACTTTACCACCTTGAGATGAGTGTTGGTGAATGGGACTCACAACTGAATTTCTATGCCTGAGTGGAGAACTGGTTAAGGCAGAAAAACTCTAAAGGGCAAATCAGGCCTCTGACATAATCAAGAAATTATTTCCAAATGGAGAAAGAGTCTAATTTTTTTAATGGTTCGCTGTAAAATCAAACAATAACTTTCTTGCTTAATTTTTGACACCTTTGCAATCCTTTCAAAAGTAATGTAGATATGAACTGTTGCAAGAGAGTTTTAGGTGAAATAGGTTCCATTGTGGAATCAACAGCTGGATATTATATTGTTTGCTTTCTATGCAACAATTAAAAGGTTTGTCCTGTGGTTACTCTACTGTTCTGCTGCCTTTCTAATTTGCTGTTGTGGGAACACAAAATTACTTGTCCAGTTTGTCACTCAGTGTATAGCAAAAGGCTTGAAATGACTGCTATTGAAAAAGCAATTACGTCTCCAGCAGGAAAAAAAAAAGGCATGTAGATGGCATGGCCTTTTTTCAGAAAAAGCTGCTTAATGTCACAGGACATGTGTATAAAAAAGTAATAAGTCTATTTAACAGCCTTGTTGTACATTGGACTTCTCACATTTCAGAATTCTTACTCCCAAGGAGCTTTTGTGTATGTGTGGGCGTGTGTGTGTGGGTGTGTGTGAGAATCAAAGGAACATGGTGTCCTTTGCTTTAATAGTTTATTTTATGTTATTGCTTTGTGTTTTGCAGTCCCTCTAGCCAATCTGCATTTATGAACTGAAGAGAATAGGAGCCAGGGGCCTAATATTATAGTAAATTAGGTCCTGAATTTCTACTCAAGCAATTTAGTTTTGAATGTAGCCTTTATTATAACTACTTAATGTACAAAGATATCACATTGGGAGTTAGAAGGTTTGCCTCTTTCCTCAGCAACAAGAAAATGGTAGTCAGGGAGAGAAGAAGAATGCTTCCCTTTTAAACTGTTTGATCTGGGCTTTTGGGATATCTCTCAGATCTTCATATGGTCTGCCTCAGACTTCCAGTAGTCCAGTTACTAGGGCTACTGGGATCTTTAATTCTGGGTAGAGAGGAGCAGAATTATTTCTATCTATAGAAAGGAAAAACAGTGGCTGAGCTTTTCAGATTCATTTGGAGCAAGAGACTGTTTATATTACCAATCTCAAAAAAAATTGTTATTCTTTTATAATCTTATTTTCTACTGTTGCTAGAAGCAAACTGGGTTAGCAGAGAGGAAATTCATGGAGTTTACCTTTTCCTGTTTCACAGTTTATGAGACACTTACTCTGTGTTGGTAATATGATCAGATTAGACTGCTTCTTCAGTTCCCTTTTCAGCAAGTGTAATAACATGTTTGTGGGCCTGTGTTTATTCAGATTCCTAGGAATACAGCCTATTTTAAGGAAAACTCTGCTCTGGTGTGACTGAGAGGGATTGGACCAATCTAAATAATTGTCTCCTCCTTTTATAATATAAATATTGTAAAATTAACTGCATCAAAAATCCACTACTTTTGATTTTTCAATGACATTGTGCATCCAGATTCAAATTTTCACAATAAATTGTCATGGTTATTTAATATAAAAATTTCACCCTCTCATCCTTACTAGAGGTCATGTCAGCACGATTTTTAATTGTCTGAGATTTTCAGGAATTGCAGTAACATGTTTCTGCTGGGATGATCAATGAACTTGGTTAAAAAGATAGTGTGGTCCCATGAAATGATAGAAACTTCCAGGTGCACTCTCAGGAGCACAGTCCCAAACTGAAGACTAACTGCATCAGTGAGAGCACTGCTTTTGCCTCGAGTGAATGCAGGTGTTCCTGCTAACAAGTCCCCAGGATCTGTCCCAGGAAATAATCCTGGAACTCCAGAGAACAGCTTGAGCACTTGGATGCTTGGACTTGTGCTTTTTTCCCATTGACTTACAGTGGTGTTGGTCTGTCCCAGTGGTTGGTACATCAGGGAGGTGAAATCACACACAGTTTTGCTCCACACAAAGGTCTCAGGACACAGACACCTACATCCACAGTGCCTTTATAACTTCCACAGGCTTGAATGCAGCCTAGATCCAACACACTTGGGGTAATAGTGGCTCATTCACCAAGTATCACTGGGTTGTTCCATTTTCTAGTTATTTCAGCCGACAAGCCAATCTGTCCACAGATATCAGCGGCCTGAGACCAGACCCACTTTTTGCAGACAGAGTATCTAAGGCCATGGCTATATTACTGATTTCAGAAACTTCCTATATCCAGGATCCAGATGAATCCTCAGGCCCCATCCCACATGCCATGGTGGCAAGTTTGCATCAATCCCTCCACGCTCAAACCTTTTAATCCTTCTGTGGAGGTGTGGCAAACTCTGAAGGGTCAGCTGCAACCTAAGCAGCTTGTGAATGCAAATGAATGAGAATGAGGAAAAAGTCCAAACAAAGGTCTTTCTCCCACCATTCATTGGGGCAACATAAAGACTGCCTCTGAGACAAGCTGCTCAAGACACGTGCTTACTCAGCATGGCATCCATGCTGCCTGTCTCAGACGATGGTTGGCAGTGGAGAGCACTGGAGTGAAGACTTTTCTAGCAGGAGGTTTGAGTCAAACCGTCCAGGGTGTGATGGATGTGAGGCTGGGGTCAGTGATGAGTGGTGAGGGTCAGCCCTCAGAGGTGGCCAGGAGCCAATGTTAAGTGGAAGGTTAATAAAGAGTTGAGGCCTGTGGCGTGTGCCTCATCTGTGGAGGCTGAACAGCGAAAGTGTGTGAGGCAAATGAGGAATGGCTGTTAATTCCTCAGGGCTGCCTATTTTCTTCCAGACAAAAACAGTGGGACAGACACAAAAGAGTTGCATTTTGAGTCTAACATTGGGAACTTGTCTATGCATGGCTGCCTTGCATATTTTTTTTATTTTTTACGTAATTTAAATGTTTGTGCTTTAGTTCATTACAATTCTTAAGAGAAGACTCTTGAAGAAAAAGCTGGGTTTTATCCAGTGACCTACAAAAAGTAATTGCAGTCTTTCCAGACATTCATTAAAAATTAATGATCAGAGTAGTCCAGCAACAAAACTATTCTATTAAAAAGTAGATAATTTTTGAGAAGTGCACACCACAGATACTTACACTGCTACTCAGGAGGAAAACAAGCCACCTGTTTTGAGAACTGCACTAAGAAATGTAAATTGCAGTAAACAACGAGTCCCTCCTGTAAGTCTGCTTCTGTTTTTTTTTTTTTTTGCTGCAGCACACAAAGGTCCCAGCAGCTCTCTCCCTGCTCCTTGACAAGCCTCTGCCACCTGGAAAAGTGGTCCCTTGGTGTGCCAGCTCCCGTGGATCCCCCTGCCTGCCTGGAGGCAGCTGTTCCCTTGTGGTGGCTGCACACTGCACCCTGGCAAAGGGCGCATCTCCCAGGCCTGAGCTGAACTGTGCTTCTCAGCAGAGACGGATCGACATCTTTCTATAAACCAAAAGCCAGATCCCAAAGCTGCTGTTTGTGCTGCAGTAAGCCCCAGCAGCACAGCAGGGCGTGGAGGCACTCGATCTCCAGCACAGACAGGTTCTCCTCCGACCCCTGGGCACGGGCCCAGGCTGCTGCCTGTAGGGACCACGCCAGCCCTGGTCCCTTGTCCATGGCCCAGCAGGCTACAGCAGCACCTTCCAGCCCCCAGGAACTGGGGACCAAGCACGAGGTGGCATGTTTTCCTGCACAGCCCCCAGGGGAGGGGACAGGGTGCTGGAGAGCAGCAGCTTTGCTACCAGCACGAGCCCTGGCTGGCTCTGCACCCGGCGGGTTCCCTGGCCCCTGCGGAGCCCTGCATGTGCTGTGGCACTCCCTGCACCCCTGCCTCGAGAGCACAGCAGCCCAAGGCCATCTGTGCTTTCTCTGTGCTAATAAGGGATCAGCAGCTGCCTGTGTCAGCTGTGTCTGCTCTAATAAATTAAGCAGTGCCAGGGCACATCGCTGGACTTGATTATTTATATTGCTAAATTATTGAAATGCCCTTTGGCTTGCTTTTGGCCAAGCAGTGCTCTCCCAAATGATTCTCAGGCACTGTCCAAGAAGCTAGGTTAGGCAAGGACTGCTCCCAAGTGTGGTGTAGCTGCAGCCACCCTATTTAAGACAATAAGAGAGTTTAATAGTATGGATGCAGGCTGTTCCATGCCATTTGGTCTCAGTGTCACAGACCAGCTTCAGGAAAGCTTCATTCAGAAACCTTGGCATGGATTTTGGGTACAGATATTCTTTTTGCCAATAGTGGATGGAGCATGAGCTTAAAATTCCAGCCCTGAAAAATAAATCCATCTCATGCAAACAATTGGGGGTGTTTTTTCCTCATTTCTGTTTGTTCCTGAAATATCTGTCCTATTTACTTTGTCTGAATATTTTTTTTCCAGCTGCTCAAATTGCTATTCTGTTTGTAAGAGTCACATGGAGGCATTAGCTTTTGCTCTTAATGTTTTAGGGGACCTCTTTTAGGATGGAAAGGTGAGCACTAAATCTGCAAAAAGAATTTAGGTGTTTTCTTCCACCTGAGTAAAAATCCATAAATAATAGCTCTCTGAAAATCCTGTTTCAAGCACATCATGTATTTATACACCCATATAATATAAATATATATGCATGCACACGTAACATTACTTTCCCTTAAAGATGAAAAACATCTTATGGGCTCAGTATTCCAATGAGCACCTTAATGTGCTTACAGATAGTCACAGATCTAAGTTTTTCTTGGATTTCCTTCAGCTTTTTATTTTTCTGTTAATTTTTTTTCCCAAAGGATTAAATATTTTCCTGCAACACAAATATTTTTTATAAAAAACCCATTTAATTTATTCACTGCTGAATCAACCTAAATGTTCAAGCTTTTCTTTCTTGGTTACTGTTTCAAATCTAAAATTATCTGTGAAAACTGAAGACTTAATACCCGCTGTTTCTTGGAAAAATGTAAAATCTTTTTGTATTCCAATCCAGCAATGACAAAGTAAGAGCAAACAGTTCTGCTTGTGTCCTTACTCCCAGCTGGAGCCACAGAAGTGTGCATTTTGGAGCTGTGATGTTTTGATAGGAAAATCAAATTTCATCCTTATTTTAGGCACACATTTAGGAAACCTTCAGCAGTGGGAGAGACTGCGTCTTGTCAAGCCACAGCAGAGCATCCTCTTGATATTCACATCTAAGCTGCCCTGACCCAGAGGAAAAGCTTCATATCAAAAACCCTGATGAAATCATCAAATGACAAACACGAGCTCAGCCTTGGTTTGCTACGTTCCCCCAGGTGAAACTTGAGTATGAATAATGATTCTGGGGTGAAAGAGGCCACTTTCTTAAGTTTCTTTGGGTTTGTTTGAGAAGGATAAGGCTTCTAAACCTACCCTCTTGCTCCTCAGGTTCATCAGCACCTAACAGGAAGAGTTTTCAACAGCCTTCTGACTTTCACCAGGAAGAAATATTGCTTTTCAAGGATGGAACTAAATGGCTAATTTTAGCTTTAGATCTTTACTTATTTTTATATGACATCATATATCTTACTTTCCTTATTAGACTGATGTTTGAAACCTTCAGAAGCTTCTCTCACCCTGTGGATTTGGATTCCATCTCGTGGTGCTTCTGCTCTTGGCCATGGCAGCAGTGGAGTGCCACAGGAGGCAAAGAGCAGGGCTGCTGCCAGCAATGCTGGGAATGAGGATCCACACAGGCACAAGAGAAAAGCAAAGATGTGGATCTCCAGACAGTGCACTGGAGAGTGAAAAATACAGAACAAGACAAGGAGAAGTTTAAGATCTATGATTGCATGATGCTTTGTATTTGAACAAACAGCCACTTTAGAATGAAGTACTTGGAAGGAAAACAAAACAAAACAAAATAAAAAAACCCTAAACCAACTAACCAACCAACAACAACAACACAAAAGGAAATTTTAGCTTCAAATATTGAGTCATGCCGTGGGAAAAAAGTTATGCCTCTGATGACAAAGGGGGAGAGATGGAAAGGAAGGAAACAGAGAAGGGAGAGCAGATGATTAAGAAGGAATCATGCTCAACAGAAGATGATGAAGTCAAATCACAGAGTAAATCCCAAGTCATACAATATGCTGAGTTGGAAGGAACACATCAGGATCATAGAGTCCAGTTCTTGGCCTTGTGCAGGAAACCCCATGAATCATGTTTGATAGTGTCAGGGATTGTCAGGGGATTAGCTGATTTAAAGCCTTTAGGAATCTTTATAAATATACTCACTTATTCTTGCAAAAGAAAAGTGAGTAAATTGTTTTATAATTTAACAAAGGATTTGTTTCAAGTTGTCTGGACCCTTTATAGATTTCCTGCAACTAATTTACTCCATCTGGGCTCAGTGAAAATTGTTTAAAAAAAAAAAATCAATCTTTAAACAATGAAAAAGGAAACTTTTAATGTCATATCTAAAATGGCTGTTATTGCATAATTTTGTCTTCATTAATAAATCAGAGCATAGCACTGTCTGGTAGCAGATATATATCCATGACTTCCATTTATCTACAAGAGGAATAAAATGAAGAGACTAAAGAAAAGTATAACTGAAATTTATTGGAAGTGATTAAAGGACAGGGAAAGTTAGACCAATAGATTAAAAACAGAAAAGCAGATAATTAGAATTTGCTGGTACTGCATAGTATGGCAGTACATCTGTTGCTCCCAGTCCAGTCTAATCCAATTCAATTCCACCAAAGTTAACCCACCCCAGTGAGCATGTTGTGGCCATGAATAGGCAACTCTCTACCTCTGGTGATCAAGGTCTAAAAAATGTCTTTTCAAGCACTGTTTTGATGGTGAAGACTCTGACCTCCATTCTCCCCCTGTGTGCAGGCCAGAAGTGAGCTGGCCATGGGACATGAGCAATGAAAGGATCGAGTCTTGACCTAACAGCCTTGGGGCCATGGAAGAGATTAAAAGCAATGTATTTTGTAGAATCAGTGGGACAGTAGCCATTTCTCTCCCTCCTCTCCCCCAGGTTTCATTAAAATGATAGCCAAAGGATCAGGGTAGAGTGAAGTGTGAACAGAGGGATGTTCTGAAACCTCCTTTAGCAGAGGTGCTCTCCACCACATGATGAGGAAATGATCAAATGATTGTACAGCCTTCATCTGGGTTGTAGTCACAGCCAGAGTTGGCTAAAGATATTCAGCTCTCTTTGGAAAGCTCAGTGTTTGCAAAAAGGCTTCCAGGTGGGTAATGGAAGGAGAAAAGAGGAAATATTTTGGGTTTAGATAACTCTGAATATATGAAACAGGTGTATAGATGATTTAGGCTGGAGAGAGCAGTGGAGCTTTTGTGAGGTTTGGAAAAAGAACAGTAGTTTTGGACAGCAGAAATGAGGGCTGGAGCTTCAAGTTTTTTTAGACCTGACAGGTAGCAGAGCATGTCCTCTGCCTCATGTGGGGACCTGCTGCTTCCCAGTGCCCTCACAGGCGTCCCTCACTGCTCACCTGACTGCGCCTCTTGGCCTTTCCCTGGGCAGGGAAAGGATGGTCAGAGATCCTGGAGCAGGGGTGGGGAGACACAGATTTCTGCTTCTCCTGCAGGAAAAGGCCACCTTCTCCAGCCTGTGACTCCTCCCAGAGGACCAGCTGGAGGTGTCTTACCTTCAACAACTCATTTCTATGCTGTGGCTGCCAACGTGCCTTTGTCTGGATCTGAGTGCCCCAGGGCAAAGGGAGTCATCATCAACTCTAGCAAGATCTGCCACTTTTTAATGTGTAAGTGTGGGGGTTTTATTAAGATGGGTGGGTTTTTTTTTTGTTAAGTTTCTTTTCCTATTAGGAAGACTTAGACTGCAGTTTGATGCTCAGGCATTGAGAAATTTATTTGATCTTAGAATAATGTAAATAGTTCCAAGGTTCAGAGGAACACAGAATGTGTGCTACAGAAAACTTTGTGATTAAGTTTTGTGGATCAACAGAAATAACTCACCAGGGTGCTTTGGAGACTTAGAGTCACTTTATTGTCCAAAGTAAAATCAAAGAGCATGATGAGAGAAAATGTACTGCTTTTCTCACTGCTTCATCTTTACATTAGGATTTTACTGTTCTAAATTTGCAAGATGACAGAGCCAGTGACTTTTGGAGACAATCAAGTTAGTCTTACATCAAGCTAATATAAAGCATCTGATGGTATTTCCATGCCTTGCAACATGGGTTTGGAAGTATTTGAGTTTGATTTGATAGATGGATTAAAAATAATACCATCATTCTGCGAAAAAAATCTGCCCACCTTGATGTTTTGATTCTTTTGAAATTCTTTGTTCAGTGTTGTTACTAACTTTAGATAATAAGGCCTTTTCCAGTTGGTTTTAACAGCTTTCATGACTCCAGCTTAACAAACATCATGGTTTGGTCATTTGTCCTGAGTCTCCTTTGATTTGAGGTAATATGAGGCAGCTGTTTCTCCTTTAATATTTCTAGGTTTCTGCAAAAACACTGTCAGCCTTTGTATTTCTGTGGGTTTTTTTTTCCTATTTGGTTATGCTTTTGTGTCTAAAGAAATAAAAATAATCAATTTGTTCTTTACAAAGATTGAAAATCTCTTTCATGTAAGATCTAAAAGCCAGATTACTATTTGCACCAGGAACTAAGCCATGGACCAAGGTGCTATTGTGCTCAGTGTTTTAAGGATGGGTGTAAAAATGATGTTTGCCCAAAAGGGTTTATGACTCAAGTGCAGAAAGAGAGGCAGTAGATAAAAAAATTGCCTGGGCAGCTTGGGGAACTGGTAAAATACCATTGGTCATCATGGTAAGTTGGGCTTGCATGCCTTTAGGCAGAAAGGAGCATTTGTTTTCCCTGAGACTGTGTGCTTACAAAATCTTATGACAAGGGGATTAAAAAATTCACAAATACCATTCCAGAACAAATATGCATAGACAGAAGCATATTTGCAAACATTTCAAATATCTCTATTTTTTTATTATAAACCCTCCAAACTGGGAGACTATATCACTACGAGGATGGAATTCTGGCACACTCAGTTTTCTTTGCAGTGCAACTTTTCTTTATTCCTCCTGTAACTTTGATAAGATGTGCAAGCTCCCAGCTTCCTAATCAACATTTGCCATGGGTAGCTAAGAGCTGAAATCTTTAACTGAATCTAGCTTTTGATGGATTAGTGATTTCACAATACAGTGTGGTAGACACTGTGTACAATGTGATTAAAGCCCCTTCTAATTGTCTGACTAGAGGAAAGTTCTTAAAGTGATGACATCCTTTGTCTCTCAATCAGTACTCTTGGTAGAACCTGTAAGCCAGGAGGAAATAGGATCTAACTAAACACTGAGGTAAGACAACACAAGACATGGCCTGTATCATGACTTTTGATAATTTGCTGTTTTGCAGAGTGAATTACATGTCTGAAAGTGTGTTAGATATCACACTGGTAATAAAGTTTGAATTAGAGAGATCTAGTCAAGGATTCAGAAAGACCAAAGTGTAGCTCAGCTGTTTTTCAGAGACAGATGCCAGACAAGGTAGAATGTCAAAGCCAACATTGCAGTCAGTCAAATCAGTTGATTGATGCTTCCCTGCTTTATGTGGGTTTGATGTTGCTCCCCTGAGAAGTACATCAGCTGCCCTGCCAGGCCTGCTTGGCTGGTGCTGTCTGTCTCAGGCACTTGCAGACCAAATGTACCTGGTGTGTTGGTGATGGGGCTGAGTTCCTTTTGAACTACACTGGGCAACAAACCCACCACAGCTCAGCTGCAACACAGCAATGGTGAAAGGAAAGCTAATACCCTCTGAAAACTAGCAAACCTGACTCTTTTGGAGAAGTATCCAAGAACCAAGAAGAAAATGCCCTAAAGATTAGAGATTATAATAGTTGAGTGGGTTAGTCAAGAAAAAAGTTTGGAATAAATATAGAAAGATTTGCTATATGGTTTCTAGTGACCAGAGGGAAATAAATGCTTATATGTTTATATGGGATTAATGGCAAATTTAGAGTGATATCTTTAGTTCATCTTGTAACTGCTTGGGCATAAATAAAAGAAACAGATATGACTCTAATATTTTTCAAGTATATGTTGTGATTTTTATTAGCATAGCTATAAGATTGACATCTCCTGAGATAAAACATCCTGAATAAATTACTGAATCCTATGAAACTGGTTCACAGGTAATGATATCTGTACTTCTAGATATTTTTATCATCTATAACTGTTCAGGAACACAGGCAATATTCTTTGAGGTACTCAATAATCCCAAGAGCTTGATTTTGTTCTGATTAATAGCTGTATCCTGATGTAACAAGCTGACTCTATTGTCAGACATTGCAAGACTCACAATCAAGTCTTTTAACTCCCTTTGAATTGGGAGACTGACATCTTTCAGAATGAGATGTGCTGATCAAAGTTCTGGGGTGCAAGCAGATAAAATGATTGCATTTTTCCCAACACTCTTGTAGGACCTCTTGTCTACACAGGGAAGGTGACAGTGTTTTTCATCTGAATGTTTCAAACAGGGAAGGGAAGCCATCATTCTCCAAACAGCAATGGTGTTTCTGTTTCTCTTAGCAAAGTCTCTCACATGTGTAGGTCTTTGTCTGCCAGAGGTCCACAAGGTCACAGTGAGGGGCAGAGCAGTGTTGGAACAAACATCCTGAATTTGTCTCCATGGTATATCTGACCTGTCACATAGCATGGTGATTTATTAATGTTGCAGCACACACTGAAACAAATCAAAGTAGACTATTTCATTTCAAAAGATAAGACTTGGTTGGTTGTCATTATCCTCTTGGAAAGAGTGGTTCTAAAGCCAGGCCGAGCTGTTTATGGATTGGCAGACATTAGTCTAATTATATTTTAGTTTTTGAGCTTATCTTCTGTGGTGGCTGGATGTATTTTGTCTACTTGGTGGTGGCATAGAGCAGCTCCAGGTCTCGATACAACATAGCAGGGTGAAATTTGTGTGGTTTATGGACCTGGATTACATAAAGAGCATCAGTTTTTTAATGTAGCTAGAAAGCACAGATGCTGTGGTGACAATTTACTGAACTGCTGAACCTTCACAATGGTTTTATTTCCATCAAATGGTGCTGAAAGCTTCTAGCTCTTTTTATATTTGTACTGCATTTCTATTTTGAACATCCTTCCCTCAAGACTAATATGCATGAAGAGGACTTCACAGAACATGAAAATGGAAAATCTGTGATAGCCCATCCTGAAGTCAACAACTGAAAAGAAAATGATGCTGTCTCATATGAAGTGGACCCAGCTGACAGAGCAGATTGATTGGGTTTTTTTAATATTATAGCAAGTAATATTTTTGTTTAACGCAACTTTTCACAATGTAGCAGTTATGGAACTATATGTATCTAGTAATTTCCAGAAAGATGAGAATTGAAAAACAGACAGATTGCATGCTTCCAATTTCAACTTGAATGCTTCTCTTTTTCTGATTATGATTACAGATTATAAAGGAAATACCCCACTGATATTTTTGGGAATTGTAAAAGAGAAACAAACCTCTCCTCAGTGTCCATAGTTTGCATGGTGCTTTTGAAGAGCAAACAGGGAAGTTCTTATGTCTGTATAAGTCAGGGACAGCCAGTTTTGAGTTATTTGACACCACGGGTCTGAAGACTCCCCTGAAGGAGACACCAGGAAAAACAGGGAGGCACCAGTAATTGATGAATCAGGGCAAAGGAGCAATACCCAGAGTGCTTAGGAAAATATGCTTACTGGTACCTTAATGGGGAGCTTTTACTATAGACCAAGACCCCAGAGAATTTCAATTTGTTTGAACTCCTGTAAACCTGTGTCATTCTGCATCTCAGCAAGTCAGTCCTTGGAGTGCTTCATTATAGGGAAAGGCTTGGGAAAAGCTCTCAGAAAGCCAACATCCCAGTGATTTGGCTCCTGATTTGTGATGTGCCAGCTCCATCTAAATAAGGCTGAAGATATGCTGACCTGTGATGTCCACAGAGTCACTTAGGATACTTGTGGCTGACTGCTCCCAAGGCTGATGTCTTTGAAAGGCTTTGCTGGTAACCTTTTTTTGGGAAAAAATCCTTCTGAGGACATCTCTGTGCTGACAATTCTCTGCATTAATATTTAACTCTGCTTACCATTCTCCAAAGAAATCTAGCCTGATGGCTTCTTTCCTTTGGGAGAATCCTACCCACGTGGGAAACAGTGTTCTTGGGTGGGTACAAAGCATGAAGTGTGCCCTACTGGGCTGAACTGGGTAGGATGAAAGGACAAGGGATGCACATGTTCTCTACATCACTTACAAGCTGGTGCCTGCAGCAGTGATTTATCCAGTAATGAGCTAAATAAAGAAAGAGAGTGTATCTTTGCTCATTACTTTGAAGCAATTGAAATTAATTTTGCTAATAAATTAAATATGTCTACTTGGTAGAAGCCTAGGAGAGCAGAGAATGACAAATAATTGTGAAAGGCTTGTGAAAAAACGTGGGGATTTTCCCAGTGGAAGTGGATCTAAACATCCTAGTAGTTCAAGAAAACTATTCTGAGGGAAAATCTATGGCTACAGTCTTTATGCCAACTCTTCTAAAGAAACTCTGTTTTTTACTTCTCACTGTACTGTGTGGGGCTCAGTGTCTCTGTCCTTAGTATCATTCCCACTGATTACTATTCCTGTAGGAATATTTAAATTCAGAACCTGTCTTGCTTTCCCCTCAGCATGTCAGTCCAGGTCAAGATGAGATGGTGCAGGAGGCAACATCCCCTTATACTTTTCCTCCAAGAAATACCATGAAGAAAGAAGTTCTCCTCCTCAGCTTTTCCCATCAGCTCTCTGACCTGGTTCATAAAGTGGTCCATGACCACTTGGTTGGACACAGATGTGGGTCATGCCACAGAGAGGGCAGCATTTCATTAGTGGCTGCAAAATTAAAGTTGGTCCTGGTTACCTTAATCCTGTGTCTTGGGACATTTGACCCCTCCAGCAGCATTCCCTCTCCTCTTTTCTGTACTTCTTTTTGCCCTTTGATCAATGGTTATGTGTCACTGATTTCTCATCATTAAATGCTGAAGGACACTACAACTCTGCCTTTTTCTCATTATCTTTCATTTGTACCATTTTGTTCTCTTCTATCCCTCTGCTGCCTTCATTTTCTTTCTCTTCTCCTCCTGTGAGTTTCCTCTTTCCAAATGCTGTCTGACTTATCAGTGCAGTGTCTGCAGCCAACAATACTATTTGGATATCCTTTGTTCTTTACAGACACCTCCTCTCTGATCTCCAGACTGGTGTCCTTGTTGCCTTCTTCCCTGTTGTGCTTGGCAGACTACAGCAAAACTCCAGCTGGGAGCCTGATTTAAGTTTAGCACCATGCTTTTTCGTTATTCTTTCACTCTGGCTGCAACTCCAACATTGTACTCACTATTGCCATTTTTTTTGTAGCTACTGTGAGCCTGAGAGATAGAAGTGGGGTGTTCCTACACCATAATCCTATTATCTAGTGAAGTTTTATATGCCCAGCATGTTTTTGTTGAACAGTCTTTCTCTTATATCTTTCCTGGCTGTTCAGGAATGCTTCAGCTCTCTTCTGTGCTTAATGTCTGCTGTGTGCTTACCCTGGGAATGGGGCTGCCAGAGGGCACAGAGAACTGGAGATGTCCAGGTGCCTCTTCTCAAACTGAATTAAATTAAAATACAAAGGATGTGTCTGGAAATGGCATATAAATCACTCAGACCCTTATCAAAGCCTGCACCTCCACTGCAGTTAATTAGAGAATTAAAAAAAGGATAAGTCTAACGAAGCAAGCTCTTGATTAAACCTGATCACATCTCTGCTCCTTGGCAAATGTGATGTTTAGGAATTCTGAAATTTGCCTAATTGCATTTGGATTCAGATGTGTCTTGTTTCCCTCTGCCCTTAGCTTGCTGCTACATGAGCTCTAAACCCAGAAAACTCATTAATGGGTGGGATGTGGCTACTGAGGGCATTCTGAAGCTAAGGAAAGGTAAAGGAGCATGTGCCCTCTCAAGCACATAAACATGCATGTGTATATATATAAGTATATATACAAATATCCATAAGTGTGTATATCAATATATGCCTGTAGGGACTGAGTGGAGCACAGGAAAATGGATGCCAACATTAGTTGCAGGCAGGTGGGGTTGGTGGCAATCAGATGGTAATTATTTTTTTATGTTTTCAGACTATCTAAGTATCTCTGCCACCTGTTGCTCCCAGACACTCAGAAAAGTGGTCCACATCTTTTTCTGGTGCAGAAATGACCAGTGAGGAAGAGGTCAGAAAGGTTGATAAGAAGGTGTCACAGTCTCCAAATGACTTGTGGGTGTTGAAGCACAGGTCCTTAGAAGTTTGAATGAAAAAACTTTCAGAGATCTGTAATGAGAGCTTTACTTTTTCATCATCTGAAAGAGGATCATGGCCATGAATGGTTGAATTGAAATGATGCCAATATAAAGAATAAATTCATATTGATACTGATTTTATTGTTAGCAGCACTGACAGTTACAATAATAATAAAACCAACATTATTGTAGTAGTAAACTTGTAACCATCACTTTGTGTGTATGTTACAGGATTTGATGCCAGAATTGTCCTTTAAAGGGCCATGTAAGTATTTAAATGACTTTTTAAACTAATGTGACCAGAAAGAGGAATATTCACTTGATACACTGGGTAAAAGTGATAATTATTAACAAATGGTACAGGGCACTTTAAACAGAGACCTGTTTGCAAAATGTTGACAACAGTAAGCAATGTTAACCCTCAACTCAATTTGTTTATTGTTACCTTAGGTGTAATGAAGGCTGTGTAACAGCAATGATAAACCCCTCTTTAAAATGATCTGCTTGTAAAAATGCACTTAGGATGTGCTGAAGAAGTAAACCGGTCTCATAATGTTTAAAAGCTTGCTTTTGGTAAAAATCTGTATTTTGGAAGAAGTCTATGGTATTTCTAATTGCACTTTGATTACCTTTTTGTGCACATTGGTATAATCCAGTCACATTTCCACTATTTTTTTTTAATTAACAAAGGCAGGACAGTGGCATTGTTTTGTCAATTCTTCATGGCCTTTGAGGTTTAAAAATGATAAAAAAGGCAAAAAGATATTCCATAGGAATGTGCTCCTAAGAGGAGTTAGACTCAGTTAAAATAACTGTTGATATTGGTTTGACATACCTTGCTAGAAACCACAGAAGTTTCTAGCAAGGTAAAGAAACAATTTGGTGCTTTAGCATGAGAATACCCATTTTCTTGATGTAGATAAAATTAACCATCTTCTGTCTATGCAGTAGCATTCTGTTAACTCTTGCTGTAGTAAAAATGTCAAGATAACAAGTACAGACTTCTTGAGAAAGAGCAAAGAACATTCTTCACATGTCTGTATACTTCAAACAAGGTCTATGAGAAGCAAGATGGTCTATTCCTCACATTATCATCTACTACATCACAATGAAAGAAAATTTTGTAAAATGGAAAATGAAAGGCAATTATAATGTAAAGGATAAAATGTTTTATAAAATATGTTTTAAAAAATACAGCAGTAAGAAAAGCAGACAACTTTATAATCTAAAAATTGTCTATTTTTCTCCAATATATTGTATAGATCTCCTTTATTCTTATACTGACATAATATAGTATTAGTTATATGTATTTTTGGCATACAATAAGTATAAATTTCTTTCAGTAGAGGACCAAAACATGTATTTCAAAATCCAAGTCCTTTAAATAGCAACATGTACAGTAAGTACCATATTTCATATCTCTTTTCTATATTCATTTTTGCTAAGTCAGGAGTCTGGGGGATTTTTGTCTCTGAAAAATAGAGCAGATGTTGTTTCACCCACACCTAGATATGTCAAGTTTAAAAAGAAGCAATTGAAAGGCAAAAACTTTAAAGATTTAAATTCACATTAATACCAGGAAGAGGAAAGAAGTATTACTTTGTCTATTGCTTTGGAGCACATGGAAAATCTCTAGAGGTGACTGAGATGAATTTCTGCAGGGAGAGTGTCATTTGTCACTGTTTTGGACCTTTTCCCCCCCTCTTTTTTGAACTCCCTTTTTAATATCCCATTAAAGGGTTTATTCCTCATGGTAGCAGACCAGTCTGCACTCAGTACAGCCCCCAGGACTCAGAAGAGCACCTTGAAGTACGTGGGGCTTTAGTCACTCATTTGCTAGTAGCAGGCAAAATTGATGGTTTTACGAAGAAGAATGCTTTTCTTGGTGCGTGCCATAAATATACCACTGCTGGAACAGTGCATCCTCCTAGGAACAGCAAACATTTGGCTCATCTTAATTGCAACAATGTGATATTTCTTCCTGAGATACAAATAGGACTTGGGCCTGAGTATCCCATTACAAACTATAAAAACCACAGCTTTAAGCAGATCGATTTCTCTGCATCTTAAAATACAACCTCCTGACAGAAAAGTGGCTGCTTCTACAGACCTGGAAACAAGCCCACCTGATTTTTATAACTGCCTGTATGGGTATAAATGTCTCTGTTTTAATATGCTGCCCAGGCCTTGAAGTTCATGTTCTACTTATAGACTTATTTGTCTAATTGCTGAACAGCAGAAACTTTCTGTGATTCACTTGGAGTGGGTAAATGCTTTCAGAATAGGTTTTTGTTATGACAATGTTTTTAGTCCTGCACTTAAGACAGCAGTCACATTGGGGCTATAATTGCTTAACTCATAAATTTTTTCTCCTTATTGATAGAATAAATTTTAATAAAGTTTAAGTAACTGCAGGGGAAAATTAGGAAAAAATCCCCAAACAAACCAAATCCCAATGCCTTTTCTCTGGACTATGTAAAAAGTAAAATTTTTGAGAGCTTTTAGGGTTGTTTGCAACAGTGGGCTTTGGATGTGAATGCCAATGTTAAGCATTCTGTGTTTGTTTTGTAAACACCTTTTATTTAGGTACAGGTAAAAACCATTTTTTTAATTGTGAGTTTTGCCTTTTTGCAAGACCTTGAAGGAGGAGCTGACCCCTCAGTTTGCCATCTTGAAAGGCAGTCCTGACTGCTTTCCAGTAAAGCATTTAAAAGCATGACAAAGAAATCTTTACACCTACAAGCAAAGACAAAATAAAAAAGGAACCTCCAAGCTTGTTTCAATGTATACCCTTCCCATCCTGCCTTCAGGACTATGTGTAGGTTTAAATTCTTAGAAACTTGAAACAAAACACTTCTTCATTTGGGCTGGTGTAGCTGACAGACTGCCAAGTAGCCAGCATGTGTGGTGCCTCTGAATCCTTCACACTACACACACAGAGCTGCTGAGGAGGGGGAGTTGTTCTGCAGGATTTGTGGAGTTCTTGGTGGAAAATGCACAGTCATTGAATTTAATAAATTTCTCTGGCTGTGGAATTTGTTTTGTGTCATTTCTTTTTGTTTTGTTTCCTTTTTTTTTGTTNGAGATTTGAACTGTACATGGGAATATTTTGAAACTAAAAGAAGCTGAAATGAAACACCTTGGTAAATAAGATTTCATTTCCTATAGCTGTCTCCTTCTTCCCTTTTACCTTTACTGTCATCAACACAATGCTTGCCATGACTTAATAAGTGTCTGTGCCTGATTCACAGGTGTTTACAGAAAGATTTGCTTCCACGACTTGGCTACACTTGTGGCAGACGCTACTGGACAAGACTTTCTGGCTCCTGCCAATCCAGGATCTGGCTTTGATTTCTTGTTTCCAGAAAAATGCTGGTCCAGGGGACTCCTCAGCCTAATGCACCATTTCCTTTGCAGTGCTCTGAAAGTCTCAGAATAAATTCCTGTATCTCACTGTCTGCCTCATTTCCATCTTTCAGAGACCTAGTAAGCTCAGAATTGCTTTTTTTCCCTTTTCCCCTAATTCTGAAGAGGCAACAGTTGTGATCAGGCTGCTCTGCCTGGGTCAGCATCCACTGCCAGCAGGTGACTGCCCAGCAGAGCCATGACCCCTGTCCTGGGAGTCACCCTGCTTGTCTAGAACACTCCAGTCAGGGGATGTTTTATCAGGCTTTAAGAGCTATGCTGGAGGTAGTTCTGATGACTTGAATCTCAATATAAAATGCTTATCAGGGGGCAGATTGCAAGTCCAATTACTTGTTGATTAATTAATTTTCCTTAATTAAATTANGTTTTTAATAGTAAATGTACCTTTTACTCTAAAGCAAAATGACCTGCTGGAAACAACATATGGTTTTCTTTATATCAGACACAAGATGTGGCTTATTACCTCTGAAGATAAGGGGTACACTATTAGCACTGTTTGGGAACATAAGTGAAATTCTTCTATGATAGCAGAAGATACAGTGCTGTAGTTTTCTTATCAGAACCCATCTGCCATTGCTTTTGAAGCATGGGAATGTTCTTTTCTTGTGAGCAGAACTGAGAACTGCCCCTTTGCATAGCAAAACAAAACTTACATGTGAAATGCATGATTATAACGTTCTGATATAGGATTTCACCTTGGACAGAAATTTTATATATATATATATATATATATATATATAATGTATATATGCATATACATACACATATACATATAGAGATTTGAACTGTACATGGGAATATTTTGAAACTAAAAGAAGCTGAAATGAAACACCTTGGTAAATAAGATTTCATTTCCTATAGCTGTCTCCTTCTTCCCTTTTACCTTTACTGTCATCAACACAATGCTTGCCATGACTTAATAAGTGTCTGTGCCTGATTCACAGGTGTTTACAGAAAGATTTGCTTCCACGACTTGGCTACACTTGTGGCAGACGCTACTGGACAAGACTTTCTGGCTCCTGCCAATCCAGGATCTGGCTTTGATTTCTTGTTTCCAGAAAAATGCTGGTCCAGGGGACTCCTCAGCCTAATGCACCATTTCCTTTGCAGTGCTCTGAAAGTCTCAGAATAAATTCCTGTATCTCACTGTCTGCCTCATTTCCATCTTTCAGAGACCTAGTAAGCTCAGAATTGCTTTTTTTCCCTTTTCCCCTAATTCTGAAGAGGCAACAGTTGTGATCAGGCTGCTCTGCCTGGGTCAGCATCCACTGCCAGCAGGTGACTGCCCAGCAGAGCCATGACCCCTGTCCTGGGAGTCACCCTGCTTGTCTAGAACACTCCAGTCAGGGGATGTTTTATCAGGCTTTAAGAGCTATGCTGGAGGTAGTTCTGATGACTTGAATCTCAATATAAAATGCTTATCAGGGGGCAGATTGCAAGTCCAATTACTTGTTGATTAATTAATTTTCCTTAATTAAATTAATTCATTGCAATAGGAACAGCTGCTAGACTTCACAAGGACTGGAGGTATTGTAGTGCTGGAATATATTGGAGTATTTACCCTTTGCACTAGCTCAGGACAGAGAGTATTTAAATGTGTCCTGTGAAAATGAAAATGTACTTCATGCAAGACACAAAGTTTCCAAAGAAGCATTTTTTGGAAATTCCCAGGAGCAGGATAGGAAAAAAGTTGAAACAAAATAAGAATG
>VZRX01013860.1:241837-286248 GCA_013398075.1 Notiomystis cincta
TATATATAATGTATATATGCATATACATACACATATACATATAGAGATTTGAACTGTACATGGGAATATTTTGAAACTAAAAGAAGCTGAAATGAAACACCTTGGTAAATAAGATTTCATTTCCTATAGCTGTCTCCTTCTTCCCTTTTACCTTTACTGTCATCAACACAATGCTTGCCATGACTTAATAAGTGTCTGTGCCTGATTCACAGGTGTTTACAGAAAGATTTGCTTCCACGACTTGGCTACACTTGTGGCAGACGCTACTGGACAAGACTTTCTGGCTCCTGCCAATCCAGGATCTGGCTTTGATTTCTTGTTTCCAGAAAAATGCTGGTCCAGGGGACTCCTCAGCCTAATGCACCATTTCCTTTGCAGTGCTCTGAAAGTCTCAGAATAAATTCCTGTATCTCACTGTCTGCCTCATTTCCATCTTTCAGAGACCTAGTAAGCTCAGAATTGCTTTTTTTCCCTTTTCCCCTAATTCTGAAGAGGCAACAGTTGTGATCAGGCTGCTCTGCCTGGGTCAGCATCCACTGCCAGCAGGTGACTGCCCAGCAGAGCCATGACCCCTGTCCTGGGAGTCACCCTGCTTGTCTAGAACACTCCAGTCAGGGGATGTTTTATCAGGCTTTAAGAGCTATGCTGGAGGTAGTTCTGATGACTTGAATCTCAATATAAAATGCTTATCAGGGGGCAGATTGCAAGTCCAATTACTTGTTGATTAATTAATTTTCCTTAATTAAATTAATTCATTGCAATAGGAACAGCTGCTAGACTTCACAAGGACTGGAGGTATTGTAGTGCTGGAATATATTGGAGTATTTACCCTTTGCACTAGCTCAGGACAGAGAGTATTTAAATGTGTCCTGTGAAAATGAAAATGTACTTCATGCAAGACACAAAGTTTCCAAAGAAGCATTTTTTGGAAATTCCCAGGAGCAGGATAGGAAAAAAGTTGAAACAAAATAAGAATGTGGCATTTAAAACTTCTTGCATTACTAACTAAGGCAGTGTTCTCCCCCCTCTGTAAAACAGTCTGTATTTCCCTGCTCACCCCTCTTTTCCTGAAACAACCACTGGGCAAACTAAATCACAGGATCACAGAATTAACCAGGTTGGAGAAGACCTTGGAGATCATCAAGCCCAGCCTATGACCTAACACCACCTCATCAACTAAACCATGGTACTCAGTGCCATGTCCAGTCTTTTTGAACACCTCCAGGGATGGCGACTCCACCATCTCCCTGGGCAGACGATTCCAATGTCCAATCACTTTCTGTGAAGAACTTTTTCCTAATGTCCCACCTAAACTTCCCCTGGTGCAGCTTTAGGCTGAGCCCCTCATACTGTTGCTGGTTGCCTGGGAGAAGAGGCCGACCCCCACCTGGCTACAGCCTCCTTTCAGAGAGGTATAGAGAGTGGTAAGGTCTCCTCTGAGCCTCCTTTTTTTTGGGGTGAACACCCCCAGCTCCCTCATCCACTCTTCACAGGGATTGTGTTCTGGACCCCTCACCAGCCTTGTTGCCTTCTTCTGGACATGTTCAAGTATCACAACATCCTTCCTGAACTGAGAGCCCCACAACTGGGCACAGCACTGAGGGTGAGACCTCACCAGTGCTGAGTAAGGGGAAGAATCCCTGCCCTGGTCCTGCTGGCCACACGATTGCTGATCCAGGCCAGGATGCCACTGGCCTTCTTGGCCACCTGGGCACACACTGGCTCATGTTCAGCTCATGAGCAGCACTCCAGGTCCCTTTCACTGTCCAGCCACTCTGTCCCTAGCCTGTAGTGTTACATGGGGTTGTTGCAGCCAAAGTACAGAACCCAGAACCTGGACTTATTAAACCTCTTATTGTTGGATTCAGCCCATCAATCCAGCCTGTCCAGGTCTCTCTGCAGAGCCCTCCTATCCTCCAACAGATTGACACTCACTCACAGCTTGGTGTCATCTGCAAATTTGCTGATGGTGGACTCAATCCCCTCATCCAGATCATCAAGGAAGGTATTAAACAGGGCTGGGCCCAACACTGATCCCTGGGGGACACCAGTAGTGACTGGCTGCCAACTGGATGTGGCACCATTTGTCACCTGGATGCTGTCTCCAACATGCCTCCATGTGGCTGGGAGCTGCCTACTTTCTCTTGGATTCCTTATTCCCAAAGTCATCCAGGATGAGCTAGAACAGATTCCAGCCCCTTGCCTCCTTTTCCTGGTGTCACAACACTTGTCAGTACCCATCTCGCTCCTCATCCTTCTCTCACCTCCTCCATCCCTGTCCCTCCACCTGCAAAGTGCTCAGGAAGCCTCCTCAGGTGCCAATATGTGAACTCATACACCTTATTTCTGGTGCAGGAGCAAAGCAGGGATCATTTTTGGGCTCAATTTGGCCTCTCTTCTGCAAGGACTCCCCTAGTGAATAAGGGTTTCCCCATATGATTGGTTTCCTAAATCACTCTTGTGTGGGTTCTCTGTTTCCAACAAAACAGTCTCCATCAGAAAGATTTGGTGTTCATCACCTCATACAGGGTCTGTGATTTAACAAGGACAGGTTTGGATGGCTTTTCATCTCTCACAGGTCATTGATCAGTGTTTCTCCTGCATGGAGGCTTGTTTTATTTTGCCACAGGTCTGTGACTTGGCCTGCTGCCCCACCAAGGGAGCCTGGCATATTCCTTCCTGTCTGAGGCAGTTCTTGTGTTAAGCTTTTCTCACATTTCAAATATTTATACAGCATCTCTCAGGTGGATTTGTTCATGCTGTCTTGGGTAGCATCTCCACCTCCTCAACAAAGGCTGTTTATGCAAAATTCCTCCTTGGGGAAAATCCCCCCGTGCTGAGGAAATTCTGAGCTCCCTCTGCAGGTTTTACTTCAGATATAATATGGATTTGATCCATCTCCTGTGCAATGGCTGTCGTGATCAGGGATGCCTTTGTGAATACTTTTCATGCTCAACTGTTTTATCTGATTTCTCCTTGGAGAGCATCTTTGCTGCTCCTCAAAGCTGTATTCATGCTGACAGTGTTCCCAATACCATACCCTGGGGAGTTTTAATTTTCAATTGTCTCAGTAATCTGTGTATGTGTGTTTTAATTGCATGAAAATTTCCTCTTGTACATCCCAGTTCTTTTTGCTCAGTGTATACATACAGTAGAAGAACCCAGATTTCCATCAAGTGCCAGTCAAAGGAGCTGCAAAAACATATGAAAATTCCTGAAAATTCTCCTCCAGTCTCTGCACACCTACTCATCCAAATCCACATAGGCTCCACTGATGCTCAAAATACTCCAGAAAAATCAGCAAATGAGATAAGAAGAAACAGGATGTACTTCCAATTTCCAGATGAAGTCTCAGGGAGAAAAAATGGTATTGTTACTGCTAGAAAATATTTATAATCATTAAAAATACCAGTAGGAGGCTGAAGAAATTTGACTGAGTTTCTGCTGCAAGAGGAGAAAACAGCCATAAGCAACCCAGAAGTCCTTTCTTACCTCATCAGGGTATCACTTTCACGGTCCACAAATTCTGTATTCAGACTCTGGGAATCTAATCTTCCCAGTCAAATGTCACAACTAATTTATCCCCACAATTTCACTTTTAATCCAGTGTCTCAGCAGCCAAACAGTGCAATTTGAGCTTGCTTTGCATTGAGGGGCTGTTAAAGTGGTAAAGGCTGGTTTTGATAATTTGCTGAGAATCTCTGTCATGGAGGCAGAGCTGATGAGGGACAGATTTCTTTGGGTTTCCAGAAGGAGAACAGGAGGTCTGAAAATACAGAAGCAGGGCTGGGTCCATTACCAGCAGTTGTTCTGTAGGGCTGTTTATGCAGCCTGATCTGCTGTAAAATTTTGGGCAGTGACTTTTTGAGACTATTAACCTTTGGTATCTAAAATGTGAACTTGAGCTAAGTGTTTAAATGCCTTTGATGATCAATGGAGGAAACAGGCATAACTGGGTCAGATTAAAAGTGTACACTGCAAATGTCCAAGGACTGGTGGATAAATCCCTCTTGCTGCCATTTTCACCCATAGAGAGTCCATCCTTGGTTAACAAGTAAAAAGCCTACCCTGACTGTGAAATAGCCCATGTCTATTTATATCTATTTTATAAAGATGTCAGAGAATGAATGTTTTGTTCCCTGGACTTTTGGTGTAGCTGTTGTGCATGATTGGTCATATGACCAACTTTGAGTGATCACTCAAGCATTTAAAAGAGCAGTTTATGGAACATGAGATGCTCTGATGAAGAATACCCTTAGGACAGAGAGTTGACATAAACTGAACAAGCAGCCCAGCTCAGTCTCACCAAGCTGTGCCAATCCCATTTAACCCCAGAGGGTTCTTAAACTTGGGATCAGGAGAGCTGTGGCTCAGGGTTGTTAACCAAAGCTAATGCAAGGTGAAAGAGGGTGTCAAAACCAGGAATCCAGAACACAGTAACATTGTGTTAGAGAGACAGAGACAGATCCACTTCAGCCCTTCTTTCACTGTTTTGCCAAATGTAAATATTGGGCTGAAATTTTTCTTAGTTTCTCAGCTCTTCACTCTGCTGTTGCTCACCCCCACTTTGTTTCCCTGTCCTTCTTTCTCACTGGTTTCTTTCTGTGGTACAGAAAGATTGCAGAGGGGCTGAACAGATGGAAATTATCTCGCTTTTCTGGTCTGTTCAGTCCTTCTGTGGTTTATAAACAGGCATTCAATAAGGCTTCTCGAGGATCCTGCCACAGAACACCCATCAAAGCCAGGTTTCTGTGTGAGCTCAGCCAGACCCCTGCCTGCAGCACCCTGCCCCTACCCAAATCCTGCAGTAGGCTGGGTACCTGCCTCCCTGGCACAGGCACAGTGTGGAGGAACCATGGGGAGCTGTTTGGGTAAGCCTGACTCTGCTGAGTGCCTGCTGCTGGACAGTGTTCACAGGAGTCATTTCTAAGGCACCTTCATTTGAGGTTGTCCCAGATAGTGCAGACACCTTTGATACAGCTGCCAGAATTCAGCAGACAAGGAGAAAATAACACTGACTGCCTTAAATGTCATGGGAGACAAACCCATAGGGTGATTTTTCATTTAATCTTTCTTCTGTCTTTTGTATTACCCTCATTGAACCTGATGTTTAATGCAGGCATTCTGCTTAATTTAAAACCAGGCCACTGGATTTTAGTCTATAGGCACATAGGTTGGAATATATGCCTTTACATTCTTAATAAATCTAAACCCTTTTGCATTCAATGAAAATTTGCTTGTTGATCTTTTTTGAAAAAAATGCAGTTGCATAAAACATGCAGACATTAAAAACACAAATTAAGAATATAAATACTTTTCCTAGAAAGATTTTTTGATATTGTTTTCTTTTTTTTTAAATTTGTTTTGACAAAACAAATTAGTGTTTTATTGGTATTTAATAAGTCTAAATTAAGCTCTTTACATAAAGTGAAGTTTCATGGAGCTCAAGTCAAGCTCTTTCCATTTTGGGGGACTTAGCCTACTGGATATCATTTTCAGACAAGTTTCTCCTCATATTTCTCTTGGATTTTTTGCCACTTTCTCTGTACCTCCTCTTCAAACAATTTGTCTTTTTCATAGTCCTCCTGGTCCTTCATAGCCTTTAATGTAACAGAATTTTTTGTCTATTTCCTCCATCGATCACCAAAAGCGCCTAGAGATTTAGCTCAAGTATGTGTTTTGGATCCCAACATTTAATGCAGTTAATAAATCTGTTAAAAATTTCCATGTTTCACCTTTTTCTGGGATAGCTCTGCTTTGGCTATCACTTTCCTCAGCCATAGGTTTATATGACACTTGATCTGCTGGAGCTGAACCAGTGTGATACCTTCAGCATCAACACTGGGACAAATTCCTCTCTGCACTCTTTCAAGTCCTTTCTCCTTTTCTCTTTCCTTCTTTGTGTTGTTTCACAGCTCTTTTCTACTCCTGACTTGGAAACTGGCTACTTCTTACTTCATCCATGGCAAAAAGGAGAAAGAGAATGGATTAGCTCAGTTGGCTGAAGTTTGATTCCTCTTAATTGCAGAGGGACAAGCAGTGTTTATTTTGTTTGAAAATGTAGTTCCAGGTTAAAATCTGTCCCTTGACAGCTGGAGGGGAGTTCAGCTGACAACAGCCTTCTGTATCAGTCAGTGCTTGTTGTCCAACCCTCTGTGGTCAAAGGAGAAAAGTGAGAAATTCTCCTAATCCTGAAGGAAATATCTAAAACAGATGATGAAGGCCCCCAAGTTAAACTAGTGTTGATATCTGGAGTTATGTGAGATCATAGCACCTCAGCAGTCTTTAACTGTCTTACAGAGAGGTTGCATTCCAAAGGAAATTTTTAAAATAGTGACTTCAACAGCATCTCAGCAGGTACAAATTCCCTCTTACTGGTTCCCCTGTTGCTCAGTGTTTGAATTTCTCTCGGGCTAGACAAGCAGTTTCATTTTGCCTAAGGTAAATCTCTCTGTGCAGTCCTGTAATGCCACCTAGAAAATGTTGATGATTTTCCTCTCAGCACAGAGAGTTTATTTCCTTCACCCTCTGAACTTTGTCCAGACTGAATCAGAGTGCTGTCTGTTTTGCTTTTACCATCTATGGTTCTTACGAAAATGATATTTTGAGGCAAAGGTCACTCAAAATGTGACACTCAGAAGTTTTTATGGAAATTGTCAAAACCACTGTGGAGCTCTTCCCTGGAGGACTCAGCCTAAATGCTCGTTATACTGGAGCCTTTCAGACAAGTGCTTCTTGTGCACAGTGCTGCTTGCTGGAAAGGACATCAGAGTCTCTAGAGGACAGGAAAGAGCTGAACCAAATTCTGTCCCGGTGGAGTATGAAGGAGCCTCCCTGATTTTATATGTTTTAAACAGGGTTTAGCTAAATACTGCTGGCAGAAATGTGTTCCTCAGAATGGTGGAATAAAACCAAGGTGAACTCTTATTCCTCTGGCTGAAGGGGCAATAGGTGATAACCTGGTACTGATGGCAGAGAAAAGAAAATACAGATGAACATGGATTATCTTTTTGTCTTAAAATTTGAAGCTGGACATTTTGCACTTGCCTCTTCTATTACTTGGAATTCCCTATAATTAACCTGCTCTCAAAAACCCCCAAAATGAGTTTATTTTTGCTAGGTATGAAGAGAATCTACAGGGAGCTACTAAAGTAGCACCTGTAGCACCTGTATTTCTGGCAAAATCTGAAGCCAGCAAGAAATATATTTTCCAGCTCAGCCACTGACTTGTTGAAGAAGCATGGGGAAATGGAGCTGAAGAGAGGGTAAGCAGGGATACAGTGCATTTGTAAAGCACTTGATAGGTGTCTAAATGCAAATAGCAGATTGCTGCATGGCCTGTGGCTTAGGTGGCTTCCTCTTGCTTTCTGGCTGCCACCACCTTGTGAGAGGGCGTCTTGTCTCTGCTCAGGGAGCAGCTAAATAGCCTCTTGCCTCCAGATGCTTTTTTTCTGCCTTGAGTGTTGAGAATGGAAAAGTGGTAAACTTTTGTGCCTTTTGGACAGGAGAGCTCATCTCCTGCCAGCAGCTCATGATATGCATTACCTGACTGGCCCAGGACAGTGATCTTCTCTGGAGGAGCAGGGGAAGTTGTTTAACCTAAAGCTGACCAGAGGAAAAAAATTTTCTCATATTCTGCAAGTGTCTGTGTTGCTCCTGGCTCTGTCTGTGCACAGCTGTAACCATCTCTGTTACTTAGAAGGGCTACTGTAGTGTAGAGGGGTCAGACTGGGAAGCCACATTTCAGTGTGGACCCAGACATGGACTGACAAATTCTCAGGTCTGTTTTACTTTACTGTGTCCCTGTGTCCCTCTTTAGTATGAGCCTGTGCAGCCTGGATGAGCTGGTCATCCCTTGGCTCTCTAGGGGTAGCTGGATGACCCAAAGAACTTTGTGTTAGTTTCTCTCTTAAAAACCCACAGCAAGCCTCAGAGCTGACACACTGAGAACACTGAAGGCCTATCCTATTTCTCAGGCAGGAATTTGGAAGAGTTTGTATATTTGTCCAGACAGGCATATATCTGGTAGGCTCCAGACACATCTTGAGCACACATGCTGGATGACTGCTCTGTGAGGACAGCAGAGCTAAAACTTGCACTCAGACAGCCTCTGAGGGTAATGTGTGAGCTGCTGGGGCCTAAATCCCAGTGTTCTGAAAGCACAGGCTCAGTGTGCATGCACAGACATCTAGAGGGTAGAACAGCCACATCCCCAAAGCTTGTGATTTGTTGCATATGCTCTGTAAAGGGTTTATTCATGATTTCTTAGCAAATGTTTGCAGCACCTAGCTGAGAAGGAATGCTGGCAGCACAAAGATCTGGCACACTCAGCCAGATGAGCTGTCAGAGCTGAGCAGGTTTTCTCAGGCAGGAGCCCTTCTTGGCTACTGGTGCATACTATCCAGAACATATGGACTCCTGGGTTAGGATGCAGATTCCAGCACAAATACTCTGCATATTTATCCAAAACAAATACTTAGTTAAAGGAATGTGAAATTAACTTATTAGATGTGTGACTGTCTATTTTAGATCATGCCCACCACCAGTATAATGAAGACTGATGTTACTCAAGTATCTAAATTCCTCTGAGTTTTTAATTTCCTTTTTCCTTTCAATTTATTTCTTTTTGGTGCTTTTGTTATCAAATATTGTTTGCCAGCTCTAGGTAAAAAACTCTCTTTAAAGATTATCTGATTACAAAATCACATATTGATATTTCTGTATTCTTATCAGGAGGAGAAGGGTACTGTGTATTTGCTCTACTTTATCAGCAGAATCATAAACCAGCAGCTGTTATTAAAGCTGAATAAATGTGCTGGCAGTGCTGCAGTTTGAAATCAGACTTTGAAGTATTCAGCTGTTGGTTTTATTGTTGAGACCTCAGCTGAATAGAAATCTTTATGAAAATTTCTATATAGAGAATGGTAGGCTCAAGTTCACTGACACTCAGTGACAGAATCCTCTAATGCCTCTAACTTTACAGAGACAGTCAGCAAACATTGCCTATCATCTCATGGAAATTAAGTGTGTACCTAATTTCATTGTTAATTACTATTGGTAATTTAGATGGGATATATGGAGGAGAGCCAAAATTCATTTATGTTAATTTTATCATCAGCTTTGTGTTCTTTACTCCTGTCATTTAGAGATATCCTATCACACAGTACACCTTTTTTCATGAAGAAGAGGTAAGGAAAGAATTAGTAAAGTATAATTTCTCTTTAGACAGGTCTTCTTTACCTTCTGGGATGCCTCTGGTACCTGATTTTCTGCCAAGTTTAAGGTCTCTCTAACCTTACTTGAAGGCAGCTGTAACAGTAGGTGTCCATTTATCCACAGATCTCTTGGAGATAGTCCTTTTAGGAGTCTCCTTATTCATTCAGGCTGTTCAAATAATTGCCTACAGTAATAAATGGATTATCTAGATTGTGTTTCATTGCATGCTTGTGTCTCACATCCTTATAAACAAATCTGCTCTGACAGGAGGGAAGTCAGGAGGTTATTTTTAGCACATCTGAGCAATTGACTCCCCATGGTACTTAAAGGTTATATTTATTTATTTATCTTTCTAGCAGTCAGGCTCCATGTAAATGTTGAGATCTGGAAGTGCTTCTCCCTTTAAGTATGGATACATATACAGCTGAAATCTCAGCTTCATCTCAAGATGATACTCAAATATATATTTCTTCCTTCTTCTTCTCTGAAGGTTGTTTTGTAAGAGAAAGACCTTTACTCTGTACAAGTGGAATTACCCATGCAATAGTTTTTGAAAGAAGTCTCTCATCTTCCACAGCCAAGGAATAAATATCAGGATTGGATAACAATGCTTATAATTAGGTATTAGAATTATGTATTTCATTCTATTGATTGTTATTGTTTTTAAAAATTGAAGTATTCCTAAGTTGATTATTTGATAGTTTTCAGACTAACTTCCTCACATAATAATGACATTGAGTTTATCCCAGCTTGTATTCTGCAGAGGCCCTGGAAGGTAGATCCTCAGGATTTTCTAAAATGAGCAGAACAATGTTGTTTACTCTCTCCACAGACCTACACCTCTGTTTTCTTGGGTAGAAAAGAGAAGCCCAGAATTCAGCCCTAAGTCTAAACCCAGGGCAGTCTCTTCTACCTGGAAGCTTCTGTATGTTTGCAAATATCATAATCTGGCATGAAAAGTAGAACAAAACATGGCAGGAGATATTTATTACGACAGATTTGCAAACCTTACAGGAAAAAATAGAAACAAATATAGGTAGGAAATGTGTAAACACATGTAAGCAGCTGCTCTCCTGCTGTACTTGCTGTTGAAAGAATATAAACAAAATTTAGATATTTAAGTCATGGTTTTCGCTCACCTGTGTTGCGTAAATAAGCATTTCATTTAGATAGAAATATCTTCATTTATACTTATTGTGTGCACATTCCTCTCTTCTCAGAGGTGGTAAGATTATGAATTTAGCTTTGACACTTTCAAATTTGTCTTACTTGACAATCAAACAAAAAATATCATTTACCAACTTCCCACAGAATGAGAAAAATTATTCAGAACCACTTAATTGTTTTAATCAGATAACACCAAGATATTATAATGTAAAATATGTTTTCTAACTGTAATTTAATAGAATGGTAGTTTGCATATTTTATATAGCTAAGCCAAGTGAGTCACACAAAGCAAGTATGATTTTAATCATATTTGAAACAATATGCTCCAACTCAGAAAGTAATGGAAAATTGAGGTGATTTGAATTAATTATGTGGTTTTTTGAAATAATGTTTTTTAAAAATTTTATTCTAGTTACTTTTTTTAATGTAAATTTTGACCAATGCTCTCTAAAAAAAAAAGAAAAAAAATCTCCAGCCTGTTCTTAACTAATGGAATGAATTGCTGTGAAAGTCACATGAGAATCATTTAGTAATTTTCTTTGTAATCTTTTGTCATTGGAGGTATGTAAAGGGTAATTTAAGTCATCCAGCAGCTGAAAAGGCAATAATGATTTGGATTTTAAGCATATGTCTTAGTATTTTCAGATATCCATCTGAAAAAATGCCACTTCCTAGTACCATGGAAGTCCTAGGCTTAGAGTTTCTGATTTCAGAAATTTGTAGAGATCTTTGGACTCCCAATCTTTGGTGGAAGACTCCTTGTCTGCCTGTACTTCCCCAGGAATAGCTTCCTGTATCTGTCTCATTTGAGAGAGAGAGAAAATAATACTAGATTTTAAAAATTCTGATTTGTTTCTCCACAAGACAGCTGTTTAGCAGGAAGTTTCAAAATGTTTGAATTTTGTTCTCGTAAGGGTCTTGAGAAGGGAGCTGCAAAAGTTGGCTCTTAGTGGGCTCTGAACTGTAACGTTGCCAGACCTGAAGTTTTCCTTGTTTTCTGTTGCTTGCTTTGGGCAGCTTAAAGCTGTAAGACAACTCTCAGTGTGCAGGTGAAGTGGGGAGCTGTGTGATCCATTAGTGTAGCAGGTTCCAGAGGAACTCTCTGGGTGAAAGGGTGGGGAGTCTGTAGCTCCTGTATGACAGCAGGCAGCTTGTTCAAAGCCAGGAAATGCAGAACTTCTTTTGTTTCACTGAGAGCACTCAACATCTCATTATCCCAAGATAATAGAACCACAGCAGCAGCAAATTTGGCTGAGATGACCAGAAATCTGTAGTAACTTTTCCTGAGAACTCCTGGAGGCTCAGTAAGCTCTGACAGATGAACAACCACGATGTCTGTCTTCCATCAATGTAAGATCAGGCCACACAGTTTAACTTTGTTTGTGGCAATAAGCAGTAAACAGAAAATTACCATGACTTTAGGAAGATCTTTGATGCTGCCACATAATTCTTCTAATAGTATCATAAAGAAATGAGGGAAATCTGAATTAGCTGAAACTGCTGCAAAATGAAAGCAGAACATGCCACAGCCAGAGGAAGCTCGATCATTGTCATTCACTGTCACACCACGGACTGTGCAGAGTGAAGCACTTCAGGGCAGTGATGATGTTCAGTATTTTCATGAATTACTTCAATGAAAAAATAAGAACATACCTTGCAGGTACAGAAATCACACTGAAGGATAGAATTAGAAATCCAAACGACCTTGATAAACTAGGGAAAAGTCTCACAAAACATTTGAGGAAGCTGAGTGTACAAATGCTTCTATAACTCAAAGAAATTCTTTGTTCCATGATTTGGCAGGAGTAAATGCAAGATGAAGCAAGAAGTTGGACTGAATAAAGGCAAAATGGGGAAAACTAATGTAGAAAATCCCCTTGTTGTCTAGTAATGTATGTACTGAACATGAGCCAGCAACGCTCTGCAACAGGATGCACATGGTAGTGAGATATACAGCAAAAAAGCCTATGGTCTGAGATGTTAGAAATTGCAGAAAGCATAGAGCAAACTCCAGACGTGTCTGTGGATTTACCAGTGGCAGATGGGGCAAATCATTGCAAATACCACCTGCACAGATGCAGTGCAGCTTTCCAAAACGTTTCACTGAAACTCTGGAGGTTCCAGTACTTGGACCATGTTTGACAGAGTGTTTTGAGAGAAAGGCAAACTATGTGCACTCACCACCAGTGAATATTTGAGGACAAAGGTAGCAACTTATTCTTGAGATTACCCAGTTGTCTTTGAGGTTCAAGACTCGTGTGTTCTGGCAGAGAGGAAAAGATGGACATAAACAGGATACTCCAGAGGAGGTTTAGATCAAATATTAGAAAAATTTCTAAACACTAAAATGTGTGGTCACACACTTAAACAGGATCCCCAGGGAAGTGGTGGAGTCACTGTCCCTGGAAGTTTTAGCAAAATATAGATGTGCTGCTTAGGGGCATGGTTTAGTGTGGACTTGGCCATACTCTGGTAGCAGCTGGACTTATCTTAGAGGTTTCTTCCAAACTCAATGATTCTGATTTTCTGACCTTCTGCTGATTGTTTTCTCATTCCTTTCAGAGCCTCTTTGAAAGCATCAGTGGGTTTTTCCACAGTAATAAAAAGATTAAATTCTCTCTCTTTTGATTCCCTACTCTATTGTAACATTTTGTGTGTGACAGGCTGTTCAAAATCTTGTCTTTGGTTATTCAAACACAAGGAGTCTGGGGAATAAGAGGATTATTATCAGAAAGATTACACTGTGCTTACCTTCTTTTTTTTTTCTTGAATGTATTAGACATAATACTATAAGCATATTTTATGCACTTACCTTCATATGAACACGTGGAATGTTTTAGATTAATTATATACTAATTTTATAAAGACATAATTTTTCATATTATGAGACATTATTGAAAAGAAGTGGAAAAATATGTAAATCACCAATCAAAAAGCATGGAAAACAACAAAAATTGCTAACAACCCAGCAACCTCTGGTCCATGCAGATTTTATATCCACCAGTTAGACAAAACAGCAAAGTAAACAGAATAAGGGCATTATCTAAAGCTGTTGCTGTTCTTCTGGTGTTATTGAGACACTGGTTATTCACCTCATGATAAAATAGAGACTCCTGCATTTTATTTCTATTGTAGGTTTGTTGCAGAAGTTTTTATGTCTTCTTCAGTTTATAATTCAATGAAGCAAACATGGTTTGAAGTCTTCTGAGGTTCTGACTATTTGAACTCACAGAATACCTATCTAAAGAGGTTATTGAATGAATGCCCATAGAGATTCTCTACCCTCTTAAAAGGATAAATTTCCTGTTCCAGCTGACCACTCCTGCCTTCCAGTATCATTTCTGCATACTGCTTGCTTAAACATCACAACAGATTAATGTTTACAGTATCAATATTTCACTATTCATTTCCAGAGCTCTTTTATTTTAATTGATCCTTCTGAAATAAAAGTGCAGCCAGGACATTCCCACCCTGTGTATACATACTACAAATGGAGTTTTTGCTGTTTGCTCGGAATGAAATTGTTTGTTCTGGTGGGTTTACATGTATACATTGCAGATCTTGTTACTTCAAAGGAGCAATTCTGAATACTGTAAAAAATATTCTATTAGGTCTTTAAGCTTTATTATCAGTATCTCTTTCATGTTGCTAAAAATGGATTACTTTTGGATGCAGTATAATCAATTTATTTATTTTTTTCTTTGAGAGCTAAGCTTGAAAAGACTGGAAAATGCAATGCAAATGTTTCTAAATTTGTAACAAAAAAGAAAGACTATACTTTTGTTGCATTGTTGTTTGATTTTAAACCCTTATTTAGCATCTCTGCCAAGACAAGTATACTAGAATTCAACAATAATTCCCAAAGGAAAGTTGATTTCCCAAGGTCGTCACAAACATTTATATTTAAGAAGAGAAAAGTGCAGAGACCAAAGTTTTCCACAGACCAAGAATTAAATCCATACATTTAAAACTTTTTGTGTGATGGTATTGTCATACTGTTTCATGTAATAAGGAGGATTAAGAATATTTGTTGTGGAAAATTGCCTCTGAGGATTTTATTTTTGTGAAAGCAAAGGCATTGTTGGGGTTGAATCAGCATCCTATACTGGTTGAAGTGTAGAAATAATATTACATGAGTCATTCGAGATGAATTGCTGTGGTTTTAGAGAGGAACTCTTGGTTGTTATTGTAAAGAAACTGTACTTATGTCCATCATATCTTGAAAGTAATTGCTTACCTTATGTAGCTATTAATGCTAATTACATTGCAGGAGCTAATGTGACAGGCTATTTGTTATCCTTGAAGGTATGAAGTGGAAAGTTCAATGTGTCAGCTGATAGCATTTTTCTGAAGTATTTGACAATTCCCAACTTGTCTCCATAACTCTGAGGCTGGCTTAGATAATATTTTATTTCATAGTATTTTGGCCTAACCTTTGGTGCTGAAGCCTTTTTGAGTGTTATGGGATGAACAGTGGATAGAACAATTTCACAGAAAGCTTGCATTTTTCAACTTTTTATTATATTTGATTGTCAGTAAAATTTATTTAGTTTTGTTCTATACTTTTTTAGACCCGGTAGCTCTCAAGTGCTGTAGGTAAAGATCCAGAATTCGTAGTTCTTTTCCCAAAATTGAAAGCAAAGTTCCATAAAAGGATCAGACAGGTTCTCTGATTTTCCTAAGTCCAGAAAGGCTTTATGTAGAAAAATGTTTAGCATGGGAAGGCTTAAGATGACTGATCTGTTTGCCACAAACCTTGTATGTTCTGTGGAATGAAACTGCACTTCCTTTCCCTCCCTCCTCTTCAAGGGTAATTGCTAAGTGTATAAATGCATATATTTGCATGTGTGGTCTAGAGTCTCAGCAGGACTGAGGTGCAAATTGGTTTTTCCTAACACAAGGGAATGCTCATTGCCCTGAGCTCCAGAGGCCACGAGCTTGCACATAAACAGAGGGCACTTCTGGATGTAGGGCAAAAAAGCCAGACACAGGAGAGAGATACAGGAACATAATGTTAGTCATGCCAGTGGGAACAATATCTGTGACTCCACAAAGTAGTGCTAGGGAATAATCAGCCTGTGAAAAAGCTAAAGTGGTCAATGAAAGTGGATGGAATCCAAGGGAAGTGACTTTTCCAGTTCTCTAAATATGAGAGATACTCAGATTCTTATTAGGGAGATGAAAAGCCCTGGGGGAAATAAGCATCATTCTGAAGCCTGGATGCATTCCTTCTTGTCAACCAAAGTGATTATTGATAGTGAGGCTTCAAAGCCCACTGATGACAGAGATACACCACTCTGCACTCCAGATCATCCGAAACACATAATGTAAAAAGAGAAGATGTGATTGAAGAACAAATTTTCACAATGATGCTATTTGCATCTGCAGAAAATACTTTATTTTTCATATTTATTTAATAGAATATGTGTATATTTATATGTATTTTTATAAAACCTCTTCATCCTAAAATGCTTCTTTATTAAAATAGCTTGTAATTAATAACATGTTTTTGACTTCTTAGGTTTAAACAACCATAGTAGTGAAGTTCAGCAAGAAAACAAAATAGCTGTAGTTTCTTTGATCTAAACCAAAGTAAGTGGCCTAAGACCACAGTGTTTGCTGCAACATGTGCTATTTTCATTCCTGTGTTAACAGGCAATTGACCCATTAAATTGTGAGCCAATGAGTTCACTTCTACAACTGTGCAAACATTTCTTTTGCCTGAAAAGCCAATTATTTATAGAATTGGTTATTGGCTTTGGTGCACATATAAGGTATTTTATCTTCCCCCCAAAATCTAATAGCAGCACATTTCATTGTATGGGAAGGATAATCCTGTGCTCTTTGCAGCCTTCCATGCTGTCCAGCTGACTCAGGTGAAATGGGTGTGATGGGAAATGTCAGTGTCAGGAAAGAACCTTTACTTGTTATACACCCTTTAAAGCATTATATCTTCTGAAAAGTACCTTTCATACACCAAGTCTTAGCAGACTGACGAAAAACCAAGGTAAAACAGAACTTAAGCTTACAGTGCAGACACTCCAAATGCTCCTGAGACATACCTTGGAATAAGGAATGCATGGAAAACTCCTCACATTAACTCCCTGAAATCAAGCAGAATCTGGCAGCCTTTGAAATATCTGTACCAAAATCAAAACTGGCATGTTGGTGTTCTCAATTTTGAGTGGTGAACTGTGGAAATGCTTGGTAAGAGCATCACACTGTACCTTACCAATTAAAAAGCAAAAGCTCCAGAAGGCAAGGATTTGTGGTGTAAAGCTAAGGGATTTGCTGTGGTTTGGTGTACTGCAAAGGGAGTTGTAATGCAGTGCCTCTTATTGTTTAGATGGGAAACTGTTCCAAGAACCATGTTATGAGAACTGTTGAAGAAGGGATTGCACATCCAGCTGCTACTGCTTTTTTAGGTATTAATTTGTCATGCATAATTTCCTATTATTTCATGTCATGACATATTCTATTAAGTTATTTTAGGACACAGGTTGTGACTGCAGCTGGCACTGCACGTCACATTATATCACATCAAGTGGCAGCATAAGGTAAGTGCTTGGTTTGAGCTTCTAATTTTTCATAAATTGAACTGTTAGGGCCATTCAGGTGCATGAAGTGTACAGGGGAAGAAATGAGCAAACCACCTTCTAAAAGGGTAGAAAAACTCAAGAGCCTTTGAAGGTCCTATGCCCTCAGGGCTATATCCCAGAGCTGTCACCATATCCCTGTGGAACCCCTGGCTTTGCCCTGGTATGAGGTAAATCTGCCTCTTTCCCAGGCTCAAATCTGTTCCATTTTTCCTAGGAGCCCTTTTGATTTGGAGAAGGTAAGACAGAGGTGTTTGGAGCTTTGGAGGCTGCAAACTCAGTGTGGTGCCTTCCTTTGCCCCACTGCTGGACATTACAATCTATTTGGATGAGCTCAGCAGTTTGTGGCACCCATGGCTGGACACTTGAGCTTGCTGACAAACTTAGGGCATAAGGAGACAGGCAGCCATCCCTCACACAGTTCCCAGTGAATTCCAGGGAAGTGTGAATGTGTGAACTTGGGCTGATACTCCTTGATATCAGAGTGTTATATCTGATTTGTCCAGACTGATTCTAGACTGCAGCAAGCCTTTGGGAAGGCTCCAGCTCTTGGTGTTTCCCAAAGACACCAATCTGAGAAATGTTGCACCAGGACTGGGGCTGATGTTCTCAGCTGTCCATGGTGAGGTCAGAGGTGCTGTCTCCTACCTCTTCTCTTTCTGCAGCCCTGATGTGTCAGACCTGGTTAAAACAAGAACCACCAGACTGCTGTCCTGGCTGATGGGTTTGTCTTGATGCAAAACACCTGAAGGAGTGTTTGACAGTCCCTGAGCAAGTGGTTTGCTTTATTAATTCTCTAATAAAACATGCACTGGGTTTCAACTGCAGTTAAATTCTTCTAGCAAGACTCCTCAACTGACAGACTTTTAAGCATATGTCTCCATCTAGATCTCTGGAAATCAGGCACCAGGTGTGTTACTGTCCTGATTTCAGCTAGGGTGGAGTTAATTTCTTGTCAGTATCTGTTAGAGTGCTGTGTTTTGGTTTCAGAATGAGAGTGGTGTTGATAACACACTGATGTTTCAAGTTGTGCTAAGTTGTGTTTAGCCTAATTCAAGGATCTTTTTTTCTTGGCTCATTCTCTGCCAGAGAGGAAGTGTGCAAAAGAAGATGGAGGGAGCATGGCTGGGACAGTGGACCCAAACTGACCAGAGGGATATTCCACATCACAGAGCATATGCTCAGTATATAAAATGGGGGATCTATCTGGGTTTGGGAAGGTTTGGTTTGTCTGATCTGGCATCAGTCAGTGGGCAGGGAGCAACTATATTGTGCATTACTTGTTTTTTCCTTTTTATTATCATTACTTTTATTTACCATTATTACTCTATTTTACTTTATTTTCAATTATTAAACTGTCCTTATCTCAACCTACAAGATTTAATTTGATTCTCATCCCCATTCCACTGGGGTGGGGGTGGAGAGAAGGGGGGACTGAGTGAGTGGCTGTGTGGTGCTCAATTTCCAGCTGGGTTTAAACCACAGCAGTCACTGACTTCGTCATCCATGCCATTTGTGAGATATTTTGCTCACAGATGGTGATGTGGATCTGCCAATGGATCCCCAGACACCAGTAAAACACCTTTTATTTCCAAGTTGCTACCAGCCACAACTCTCAGCACTGACACTTTAATTCCCATGTATTTAGGTGCTATGAATAAAAATAAGCTGGAAATTAGAAGCAATGAGGGCCTGTAACCGCCTTCCTGAAGAAATGATGGGAGCGAGTTAATTACTTTTTAGCTAGAACAGAGCAGGAAAAGGACTGGATAGTGTGGGTGCCTGTGATGTTTGTGGGTTTTATCACAGTGACCCATGCATTTCCTTCCATTGCTGCATTTTCTGTTTAGAGGAGAAACCAGATTTCCTTCTGCTCCTGTGTTTTCAAACTGTTAGTGCCTTATGAGTGTCCAGTGAGATTTTGAGTTGTTGGATGCTAACCTCCTCCCACCTTTAGCTCTTATCTAAGTGTGCTGATGCTTCATATTTAGATCAATTAATCTGTCCAGTTAGGCTCAGATGCCACTTCCATTTATATTGGCTAAGTCACTCTCAAGAGCTAATGGTCCACTAATGCAGTCCTACAATTCCCCCTGTGAGTCCAGAAGGACAGACAAGTTCCCAAACCATCCTCAGTGAAAGATCAGAGTAGCTCAGCATAATGTAGTATCAAGAACCACAGGAGATGTCTGAAGGCTTAAAAGTTAACATGCATAAGCAGAGTACCAGAGAAGACCCATTAAATGGATTGTGACTTTGTAGTGTGATTAAAATCAGTTGGACAAGGGTAATCCATCTGTGCTGATGCAAGAAAACTATTCCTGTGAGTTAATGGTGTGTTAAAGAACATGCAGCATTTTTGTCTTCTAAGAACACAGGAACATTTCGTTCTGACTAAAGGGCTGTCTAGTCCTGTACTCTGCCTTTGACTGCAACCAGCAGTGGCTATGCAGGACAGGGATAAAGAGGGGCCCAGGGGTAAAAATGCTATTTTTTATCATAGGAACTGTGGACATCTCTGATGAGGAAATATCTCGGAGCAAGCCAACGAGAGCTGCAGGTCTTATACAGGACTTATAGAAAAAACCCAGAGACTTTATTCTAGCTAATGGAAAATGTAGATTTCCATGGGGCTAGGATTTCAAATCAAATTTTCAACCTTTGAATTTTTCACAGCAGACATGTCTGTTTCTATTAAATCTCTCAGAATCAAAAGCTACTTATTTTTATCCCTCTAGGCTCTGCTCTCCTATTAAGAAAATCATCAGTGTCATGTCTCCAAATATATAAAAAACCAGCCTGTTTTCTTGCAGCCTAAGACTGTAAGTGTCCAGTTAGTGGTGAACTGATGTTGTATCTCTGAGACAAATGTTGAAATACAGTTTCACGTGTATGCACTTGAACTTGAAGACAGCAAGGGTTCAATGATGCCTGCATGTACATGAATGCCCAAGTGCTGGGATGTTTTGTGAGCTCTGTGTCTCTGGTGGACATGGACCACTTTTGTGAGACCAGAGGAGGTAGTGAGACTGTAAGAAAAGGTCCCAGTCTACTACAGCAACAAGTATGGAACAAGGAAGACAGTGCTGTAAGTTATCAGGCTCAGCTGCTGCTGTTCTAATTCTTTTTCACAGGAGGTGTCAAGTCTGGAAATCCTACCAGGTGTTTCAAGGCACAGCTTGTGACAAGACTGAAAACCAGTCATTCTGCTTTGCTTTACTGTTTGTTTTTGCCCTGGCAGCTGTGCCAAACCTGGTTCCAGAGAGTCAAATTGCCTGGACAAGTCTCCTACCCTTTTCAGGATTCAGACACTGAGTAGTTTCCAGCAACTTCTCTACCACAGACTGAAGTGCTTTGTTTAAAGTAAACAAAGTTATGTTCAATGGCATCAAGAACTGCTTTTCATCTTATAATTTTGCCTGGTTGAACATTTGGAATAAAGTTAGTGCCTTCAATTTTCTTCTGAAATGGGTGCTTATCCACACCACTGAACTCCAGCCCTAGATCAGAGTCTTTTGGCCTGATTTCATGGTTCAAGGTTAAAATATGCATCACTCTCCACATATCAGAATTCTCAGCAGTAGAGTGGTGATGGGATGCATTCATGGTGCATGGGACAGCTTATTTAATGTATGTTAATATTATGGGCAGGCTGTTGGGTTCTACTGCACTGCATCAAGGGGTAAAAGAGACAGTAAAAGCATAAGTTACTGGTAAGGATGAAAAATATAAGAGCACTTCTAAGAGATGATATATCTAACTCAGCTGGAAAAAGAAAGGATTCTGTAGCTTTGCAGTGCAACACATGCTGATATGAAGGAACAAAAAATGAATGTTCAGTAATGCTTATTAGCATCTTCATGCCAGTACCCCTAAGATCAATATTGCAGCAGTCTGAAATATGAACAAAGACAGTTTCTTTTTTACACCATTGAATACAAATTTTGTCTTTTATCATCTATATGTCGAAACCAAATTAGCTACTCATGTGAAAATGAGTGATTCAGAAGTAATTCCTAGTTTTTTGCTGTTTCTCTAGTTAGATTAAAGACACTTGAGCCTATAAGAGGACTAGGCAGTTCTGTGAAAAAGGTCTTTGCATGTATTTTTTTCCTCTGGGCATATCAGAATTATTGGTGATTAATGAGGATCATGCTTTCAGGCCATGCCTTTAATAAAGGTACCTGTCAGACAGATCTTAAAGTATCTGCATGCTGAAAGGAAGAAGTGGAGAATAGTTCATTACAGGCTGTACATGAGTGTTCTTGGGTAAGGATCTTCCAGCACAAAGGCAGTCACAGAGTCTCATTGTCATTTCCAGAGTTTTTGTAGCCTTATCACAGTCCCTGTCAGTGTGTCCTGGTTCCAGCAAGGACAGGGTTGATTTTTGCAGTAGCCAGGAGGAAGCATGGCTAGGACCTGGAGGTTGTTCTATACCACCTCACAGCATTGCCAGGAGAAGAGTGTCTGTTCCGGGGAAAAGGGGTTCTTTCCTCTCAAGTAAATGTGTTGGGTGACCCTAATTCTGACCATTTGCATATGAATCACTCCCCCCTCTCTTGCACACTTTTTTATTAATATTGTCACTGGTACCGCTCATTTTCTTATCTCATTGCTGTTTCCAGTAAATTGTCCTTATCTCAATCAGTGGTCTTTGCCTTTTGTACCTCCAGGTCTCTCTCCAGCCACCTGCAGGGGATGGGGCAGTGGGGTGTGGTTTTTGTGAGAGCACTAAGGTGAAAAATACAATTTTTAAACCATGACCCACTATCATAAACAAAAAACGAGCTTGGGGTCTGGAATACATAAAGTGATTATTTCCTGTTGGCATAGACTGAGAAATTGGTTCTCTACTATTCATTAAACAGTAAAACATCCAAAAATACATCTTGAAGAATAAAAAGATGAAGGCCTTGTTTTAAAATAAAGGGTCTTTTACCTTGTTGTGTCTTCTGTGCCTTCCACAAACAAATTAATAAATAAATGTTAATTGTTAATACAAATAATAGGCAACGTTACTGTCTAATCTGAAATTGAACTGTTTGATGCACTCTGAGTCATTTTGAAAACAGAACTTATTTCTGAGTAAAGAGCATCACATTAGCCTTACATATTTAGAATTCAAATCCTAGAGTTGCTTAACCCCACACATTGGAGCCTGAGAGAGATATTGAAGCACTTGCATGTCCAGGATGTCACCTAAAGTGGGGGGCAAGTCAGGTGGAGTTTCAAAATTGCAGCTGGGGACTAAATGCAGCATGGAAACAAATGGATATATTTCTGGGGACCAGAAATGCTCCAGGTGAAATGCACAGCAGGTACCTCTAGTCTGAAGAAGTCTAAGGAGCTGAGTGTTATACTCTGAAACATAAGGTCTCCTACAACCATTGGTTAAGATTTATGGAGAGTCTGGGGCTACATCCAGACCCTGGATAGTCATATAGCCATAGAACTCTGCCTTCAGTGGGAATTTCATGCTTGCTCCCAAAGAAAGACTTCAGCTTGTTATGACATTTTAGGCACTTCTTCCCTGTCTCAGTAAGGGGATTCACACATCAGAGAGCAATCCCAGCCCTGGTGTGCCCCTGTGACCACTGCCTGCCAAGTTCCTTCACTGGTCACCAGAGAGCAATCCACCTCCATGAAGTAGGTAGATTTAATTTTCCAAAATAAAACCTTACAGAGTCAGATGTGAGTAGAAATGAAGAGGCATTTATTATTGATGCCTTTTGTTAAACATTTATGGGGAGCCATAACTCTGCATGGTATTTTAAATATAGTTTTTAGAGATTTATTTCTCTTTCTCCTCTTGGATTACTAACGTTGATATACTTTCACAGGATTTGAATTAGCTCCATGCCAGCAACAGTTGCATTTCTTCAGAGGAAGCTTTGGGGTGTGATTCACCTGGACATTTGGGTCTTTTTGTAATATGATTTGTTTTCTGATGAGAGATAATGAGCCTCTGAGTACTGCAGATATTCCACCTGGGCTAGGTCGAGGCTTTCTAAAGACACAGTTCCCCACATCTTCCTTTCCCAAGCAAACTTGTCAATAATACTCAGTACCAAAATCCCAGTGCAGTGGAGAGTTTCAAATCTGTGTATGCAATCTCTTTTTTTACACTACCCACTAATTTATGTGTCCAGTATAAATCTTCTCCAGAAATCACAGTCTCTGGAGTCTGGGAGAAAATCAGCCATCCAGACATAGATGCCTGCTTTAGGATGAGCTACTCTTGAGTCTCCAGTTGCCTTGATTAGGTTGCCATGGACTGAAAGGGGAGCTTAGACACTCAGTTGATATTTAGAAAACAAATCCCTCCCAAAGTGTTCAGTGTTACCTTTCAGTGTTGGTTTTAGGCGCAAACACACAGGTATAAAGTGCCATTTGAAATGCCCCTGGGGATGCCAGCTGGCCTGGGGGCCACTTCAGAGAGGTGATGGACTCTCAGATGTCCTATTGTATATCACCCAGCCTTTGCTTATATGTCACTCAGAACCTGCATTCGAGTACCTGAATTCTGCTGTTAAATCCCATATTAATTATGTTGCTCTAGGAAAATAGATCCTTGAGAGAGATGCTCTTCTTCAGTCACGCAATACAGAAAACTCTACACTGTATTTGCAACCTCTTCATACTAATTACCTTTTTACTGATTTTTTACAGATTTTTTTCAGATTTATTTTTAATAATGTATTTGCTTTGAACACAGTCCTGCCTTTTGTTTTTTTCTCTGTGTGTGTGTGTGTGTGTGCATTTTCCTTTGTTTTATCTACATTACAACTATTTTTTTTGTTACTATTAACAAAAATATATTTCCAAAATTAGCCATAAGCTGTCTTTATTTTATTTTTTTAATAACTATTTATTTTTGAAATGTGTTTGGGTCTTGTGCCAAATTTATTATAGCTGTTTACTTAGCACAATGCTTTTCATTCCACTAATAACTGTTCTAAAAGATGAGCTAATTTTGCATAACTGAGTGTGCAATTACAGTCTCTTTTCAAAAATTGTGAAAATTCCTTTGCTTTCAAATAATGTATTAGATGATGTATTTTTACATTATGCATAAAATTGAACTGAGTTTTATGCATTTATTCCTTCAGGGCATCAGAATGGACAGAAAGCTCTTGCAGTTATTCAGCAATGGAAGAGTTCATTTCAGTCATTGTACTGAACTGTTTGAAAGTTTTTTGTGTAAAGATAATGAGGTAATTTTTTAAGCCTGAATTTTATCCAGTGTCTCATGATCTGAATGAATTTCATGGATTGCCTCAAGATCTGAGAATTAGACTGCTTATGATTTTCACGTTTGATTATCTTATCTATATCTAAATGATCATTTTTGTGACTGATAGAAATTTTCTTGATGGGCAAATATTGGTTGGACTATTTTTCCTAACATATAGAACAAGCCACTGCCACCTTGCTGATCAGATTTATGTATTGCCTCTTGATTCAGTCAGCCTAAAGCTCATACAGAAGTTGCAGTTTTGTCATGGGACCTGAGATATTTTGAAGGACACAAGAGCTGACAGACTGCCTGGTCCATAGATGCGACATTATTAACTTCAGTCAAAAGAGGTTTAATCCCCAAATGCAGGAGGCAGAATGGACTTGTGTTTGGGAATTTCCTCTGCTTACATGAGTGGAGAAGAGGTGCTAGAGTCACACTCAGCTTTGTTACAATGCCACTGACTATGAAAGGCTCAATCTGAAGTCCTTCCTCAAAGTTCATAGAATTTTTTTCAGGAACGTCTCCCTTACATTGACTTCAAACTAATTTACTTTTAAAAGAACTCCAAGCTGAATAGAAGATATCTCATAATTAAAAATATTGCTACCTCTTTAATGATCTAATTAGTTTTACCTGCCAGGGTCAGCTTCATTGATTTCAATTAAAAAGAAAAAGAAAAGACCCGCCAAGTGACCTACTTCTTAATGTATTCAGTAAGATCAAGGTTGGAGCAGCAAAATATTTTAATGAACACAATCCCTGTTTGCTGAAAGCAAAACTATTACTGATTTCTTATTGATCTGAAAAAGGAAGGTACAAACTAGGTTAGAGGATATTTCATGTATTTTTCATTAAAAATCAATGAAAACAAGACTGACCTGCTTTATTCCCCTTGTGTTTACACTTGAAACAGATTAGATCATTAGGGGAACAGTTAATGGTCTAATTATTTAGACCATTCTTAATTCAAATTGTAGAAGTGGATGGAGTTGCCTAACTATAAATAACAAAATGCTTTTACATAACAGTATCTGGGGAAATGGTGTGCTGGGAGTCAGATTATGGCCACAGAACATTATTATTAATTTATGTCATGACTTCAGAAGTACTATGTAACATTAGGTTGGACAGGAACATCAGAGTTAAGAAGAAATAAAGCTTTCAGATCAGACTTTAGTAATAAGTGTAAGTAATGAGTCTCTCTTCTCTTTGAAGGGGGATAATGCTGTGTGATGTGCATTACAGCTTGTAAACTACTTGTCTAAAGGGCCATCTCCAAGGCCTGTAAAACAAACAACACACACTCTTTAGCCAGATATTGCATTATGGAGTATTATGGTGATGGTTATGTCTCTGCAGTTAAATTAAAGTGCCAAGAGGATTGACCCTGAGCACTGTATCCCTGTATCCCTGTGTCACTGTTACCTCTCACCCCAGCTCTGCTTTGGACCTCTCCACTGGCTGTTTTTAAGACCAGATTTATGTAGGTGTTGGCAGTGTGGCCGGGAGCTCGCCACTGCCCCTTGGTCTTGGTGCTAGGGATTGCTCCTCAACCTTTTTTTTATCTGGCAGTAGGAACAGAACCAGTTCAACTTCCTTGAAGCCCAGTCCCAGTAACTCTTTCTCAGATATACCATGTTCTTGCTGCCCTGTGACAGCACTGTCAGTAAAGCTCTTTTCCTGGCAGTGACAGCTTTTGTGAATAGGGACCTTTCAAGCTGGGCTTATAGACTGGTTAAGGAGATCAGCTCAGCTGTTTTTGGGATCTGTCTGACCTTTCTGGCTTTTTTGGCCTAGAGGCTCTTTGTCTCAGTGCAATTATATATATTAGACAAATGCATGTTAGTCTTTATTAGTGATTTTCTAGCTTTAAATGCATTGTTTTCTATTTCCACCTTGAGCTTCTGTGCAAAAGTCCCCTGGCATAGCACTGCCATTAGCCTTAGCAAGGAGACTTGTCTTGTCCTCCACTGAAGGGCTGAGGGACACAACCCACTATTCTATTCCTTCCTGAAGCATAGAAATTTTCTAATGCATGCCTGCAACTTAAAACAAACTTAAACCAATAATGACTCCAGCCCTCTTCTTTAGGCAGACAATCAATCAGGCTTTGAATGACTGTTGTGCAGGTGAGATCTAATCTATTTTTACTGATTTGTGCCATCATGTTTTCCATCATTTGTATTCACAAGTGGAAAGTACCCTTTTTAGGCTTTATATGCCCCTTTATATGACCCTAATGATTTCAAATTCTTTGTTAAGTAACTATTACCTATGCCCATTTCAGTTCAGCAGCAAAATCCCCAAGTAATTTTATAGCAAAAATATTTCTTCATATAACTTCTTCAGAACCCTATTCAGTCAATAATTTGATTACAATGCCTTCACACCCTTTCTGTAACATTGCCACAGCCAGGATTAGACTAACAACTTGGTAATTATAAAGCTAAGGTGTTGGGGTCTTATATCATTGGATCAGTTTAATAAGCTCAACTTTGGAGAAGCACAGCAAAGTAGTTAATGAAAGAGGACTTTATTGTTCTATAATGAATTTTTACACCAAAATTTGAGTGACAAACCATGGCCTGTTGAATTCTCATTATTATTGTTATTATTTTAAGTTCCATGAACTTCCTACGTACATGACTGCAATATCAGATACAAAATAGGGTAGGCAGATGTCCTGCTCTGTGTATTTTGAAACCTGAGATGTAGCTAGGTTACTTTCCTAACATTCTTTTGGGAAACCAGTGCATCTTTCATGCAGATGAAGGTGTTTAAAATCCTCAGCATCTTTGTTACCTGACCCTGTTCTTGTCCAGGTAAGGTTTTGATTTACACTTTGGTTTTTGCCTCTCTTTATTTTCATGTGGATTTTTTAGACAAGATGAAGGTCAAGAAGTTTAAGTTTCATTGATTAAATTAACACAGATTTGTATTTTTAAAACAAATTTACCCAAGAACCAACCTCACCCAAGGCTTTTTGATAGCCAAAGGGAATTCTGTCTGTGACCATTTCTATCTATGTTTGGAGGAATAAATTTGAATGAAGGCCTTGCAACACCATGTGCATCAGGGCTTAGATGTGTTTTCCTGTGCTAAATTTTGTCAGATACATGAGATAACAGGAAGGGTGCAATGTGTAGTCCTTGTCTGGGTAATGCTCTACAATAGGTGTAGCTGAAAGGCAAGATTTAAGATAAGCATCCTTTTCTGATCATAAATGTGGGCCTAAATATTCTTTTTCTTAATTTTTTTTTTCTTCATCTTTATTTTTTTTCAAATTTGTCCTACTTTGGGCCTTATTTTCTCCACCCTTGCATCCCCTTCCCATTAGTCTTTCTTGAGATATGAGAAAACTTCAAATTCTCCCAGGGCACAGTGTCCTAATGTGTATAGTCACTAACTGCATCCCACTCTAATTGTATCTCTAACCCTGCCCTATAAATATAATTCACCTTTTGTGCCTGGAGAGGTGGATTGAGTTCAAAATGTCTGAAGTGCAGTCTGAAGTCTGTGTTGCCGCCTACTGCAGAGATATTTTTTCTGTATGAAATTGAGGATGTGTCTGGCATTATTTGGGGTATTGCATCATGTGGAGTGGAGGTGTTTGAAGGTGAAGAGCTTGTTGAGAAGGAGTTGGAGGAGCCCCCACACAGAAGGGCTGTAAGAAGACTGAGTAATGCCAGAGATAAGGGGTCTCTAATAACTTCATGTCCTCCCTTTGGTTTTCCAGACTCCGCTGCCTGCTTTGTTATCTTCCTTTCCCTTCCCAGGGCTGCAGACTTCTTGAACACTCAGTCCCTCACAGTACACATTCACTGGTATTATTCAATCACTTCCTTAGAAGAATTGGAGCTCCTTCTGCATTTTCTGCTATGCTGTTTTTAATAGCTCAAAGCCTTTTTCCAAAGCCCTCATGGAGAAGATTGCATCAAAACATTCACCTTTCTTCCTTCAGCATTAAGAGGCTGGGTGTGAATTGATGATAGGAGGATGAGAGGCAGCTGCACTGAATGCTGATCTGACTAACATGAGTACCTAGCTCATATTAAAGTCCTCACAGTTAAAAGTTTGAATGACCTTTCATGTTCACAGTGTGCTTGTAAAGTGTGATTCCTTTCCCTAGTGAGCAATGATGAGAATTGTGCTCTCTTTTCCCTCCAGGTGTGCACCCACTGTGAAGCTGATATACTTTGGTGACAATGAGAGCCTGCTGCAACCCAATCAATTAATCTCAGGTCCAACCAAAACAAGTGAGTGAAACTTGCCAGTTTAAAGAAATTTTTATTTGTTTGTTTTCATTCACTTTCTTTTTTGCTGTGTATTTCTCCAGAATTCTGTTTGTCAAGTTTGCCTTGTTGGAGTACTCCCAAATCTGGAAGACTGATGCTAACCATAGATCCATATAAATTTTAAACCACTTGGATCAGTTGATGAGGGAGAGTGAGTGCACTTTTAATTCCAGTACAAGTGGCACTCAGTTATAGTAAGACTCAGGGCATTATGGAAAACATGCTTTTCTTTTAGTATAAGTATGCTAATTGCTTCTCAGTCTGCAACAACTCTAAGCACTATTTTAGTAGCATTTCTCATCAAAATTGCTTCTGCATTTTAATTAAACAGCATTTGTTTAATCTCCAGGTCTTTTTAATTGGTGAAGCACTCCTTAACGAGTGTTTTTCTGACTCAGAAGAACCCCACTGGAACTGTTTCAAGGATGTAGAGCTGGCAAGCAGAAAAGGGAGAAGGCTGGTTACCTCCCAGGTGTTTTGGATCTGCAGTGTCTTACAGCAGGGGCAGGTTCTGAACCTGTCAGAGGGAACCACTCTTCACAGCCACACCAGTAGCTTACTTTTGTCTCTCTCTTCCCTCTTTGTACTAAGGTAAATTATCTTTCCACATATTTCAACACTCCCTTACCCTGAATTTCTTTGATATAAACAAAGTCCAAGGAAGCTATGAGTGCTTGTGGAAGCATTAACTCTTAGACTCCTGACATTGTGGCAAAGCACCTAATTTTACACTGATAGAGTGGACACTCTAAGAACTACAATTCAAACAGAAGAAATGTAGCATTGGTTTTCCTCTGAGGCACAGCCACAAGCAAAGGAAGTGATCCACTTCATAACCTGCTCAGTCCAGACACTCTTTCAGTTATTTAAAGTAGTGGTGCTGTTGGGAAATGGACATGTTCCCACAAAACACATGGCTGTATTCTGTTCTCTTGATTTCTTCCACTTGCAGTGAGAGCTGCTATTGGATTGTAATACTGCCTGAAATATATTGATTATTTCAATATAACTCAATTGCTGAGTCATCCCACTGGAAAAGGGTTGCTTGCATCATCATGATCCACTGCTACTCTATTACTCTCTAGCTACCCTCTTCTCATGATGAAGGGTTGTTGTGCCAGGCCTCTGGGAGGAAAGTCTAGAGACAAGATGTGAATGTATTTAATAAAAAAGTCCAGATTCTAGAAATAGGTCTTTCATCCTGCATAGTACATGACATTTTTCTAGAGTGTGTGTTGAAGGACACCATCTCTGGCTTCTTTAGTATTTTTCCATTGTACTGATTTATATTTGTTTGCAAAAGATGGCATGATGGTATTATTTCTCATTCCTTTAGGAAATGACACTGGATTTCATTTGGCATGGTCTGTTGAAAGCTGTATTTGACAGCAGACAGGTCTCACATTCATAAAAGGCCTCTAGGTTTTATAAGTTGACTGTGGTATTCAGTTTTGGAAGATAGATTACACAGTATAATTCCAAAGGCATCAAGGTGAGTCACCTCTTCCTTGTAAATTTCTTATTTATGTATACTGTACCTTCCTGCTGTCATGTTGATGTTTATATTCCTGCCATATTTTGGAAAGGCTTTAAGAAGATGCCTCACTGTGGTTGCAGTCCAAGTTCTCTGCTACCCCAGTGCTCTGCTTCCAAAGGCAGTCTCTGCATGTTGTGTAACAGGTTTATGGAAACACATTCTCTGCAGTGGCTCTTGTATTTCTTTACAAATAACTCTATATTGTTTCATAGAAATGAGATTTTTTAATAATTCTTTCTGGTTTCCCAGGAAAAGTAGACAGAATCAGATGTAGATGTTATAAAGTTCTAAAGGAAGTGAAACATCACAGAACATGCCACATTCAAACATTTATAGATATGAATGAGTGATTTTAGAGAGGGCACAAATATGGTTGCTAAATCACTTTAGATAAAAAGAAATATAGTAGAAATTTTATCTGAAGAATCCTTACCATAACTGTATATTGTTTGGAGGAATAATGTGGAATAAATATCACCTCTGACATTTACATTAATAATGTGATTTCCAGAGGGATATTTCAGTTCATTTCTTTTCCCTCTGTTTTCTCTAGTGGCTGTTCCTTAGGCTGTGTCTTGATATAATGGATAATATAAATCCCATGATTCTTCAAATGTAGAAAGTGGTGCTTTGCAGGTTGTAAACACTTTTGCCCTATAAGTACTCAGAAAACTCTATTTGTCTGAATGCAGTAGGGACTCCTGCTAACCAGCTGCTCTGCATCCACCTGCCATTCAGGGCTCTCCCTCTTCCTTTCAACTTTTCTTGGATTCCTGTGTTCTCTCACAGAGCAAAAGTTAAGTAATGCTTCTGTCTTGACTCCAAATAGATACCAAAGCAGCAGTTTACAGGACCAAAAAAAAAAAAGTACTGGGTTTTGACTATCCATCTATTTTCAGGTTCGCTTAAAGTACTTTACATAAAAGGAAGAACGTGACATTTTTGGAAAGGTTAAGTATCCATGTGGGCCTGAAAACAGCTTTGTTACTTATTGATCTCCATTGAAAAAGACACTTCACATTGCCAGGAAAAATGGCCAAAAATCATCAGAACATACAAGCCAGGTAACCTCAGGAAGCTGTGCAGCCTCATGGAGAGGGCAGGTAACTGTGCTGGTAAGAGTCTGCCTTGCTGCTCATGTTTGGGAGCAGAAAAGCCTGTGGGAAGAAGGAGGGAAATACTTGGGAAATAATCCTCCTGTGAAAGGCAAATGAGTAAGGGGATTTGTTTGATTAAATCATACCTCTGCTGCATAAGCCTTGAGAGACTGCAGAAAGTGTTAAAAGAGGAGTGAGAAAATTTCACTGCTTGAGAACAGACTGAGTTGACACTACTGAGATGCTCAGGGAGCCAGTCCTGCCCGATGGGGACCCCCTGACAAATGCTTATGTTTCTTTTCTTCCTTCTTTTGTTTTTTGCATCTTAGCAGGAAAGGAGTAGAAATTCAAATGGAAAGTAGCAAAATTGCCTGCTCTGCACTCAAAAAAAAAGGGATGTAACTTTTTTTTGGTGCATTTTTTTGTTTGGTTGGTTTGGTTTGGTTATTTTTACTTATCTCTTTCTTTGGATGAGTGATGCTTTAGCTTTGATTAAATATTGATGTAAGCATCCAACCATTACAGGGACATGTGCCTAAGGAGCACAAGTATCTCTAAGACATTTCCAACATTCAAACAAGCCCAGAACAAATTAGGCAGCTCTGCCTAATTCTGTGTCTTTGAATTAAGAGAATCTGGATGAAGACTCTTCCCACATAAGGCTTGATATACTCAGATATGTCTCCTTTTCCCTTGTTCCACAATTTCCTAAGCAGAAGTTCATCCACCCCTGGATGCAGGTAGCCCATCCTAGTTTCAATAAGAACTGTCTGACTACATCTCTGGAAGGCATCTGGCCACTAATGAGAAAATGGGGGCATAATAAAACATATTGTTCCTGTTCTCCTCACTGACTCAGTATCAACATGTACAAAATATTCCAGTTTGTCAAATGTCTCAGCAAGCCATTTTCTCAGAATATGAACAAAGATCCCTCAGAAATAATCTGCTCTGTTTCTGTGAGCTGTTGCATAGAGTGGATGAAGGTATTTCTTTAGAGGAAAAGCACTTGCCATTATTCCCAAATTTGATTAGATGGAAAATCCAGACAGCAAATTGACATACATTTTATTTTAGCATATGAGTTTATCAAAGAAGAAGCAGCCTGTGTGTGTTGGAAGAATGCAAAAGACCATTTGCCATGTCTGACTGTTTGTGTAAGCACAGCCAGTTTACTATGCTGCAGCAGTACCATCTGTCAGATCAGCTGTAAGGCAGGCTTTTATATCACAATAAAGATCCAATGATAGTTTCTCTTTCATCTTAAAAAAAGTGGGGAGAGAAAACGGTGATTTTGTCTATCATTTATGTCTAACTGCTGCCTCACAGGTGCCAGACTAGTTTCTATCTTTTCTCCCAGGAAAAAAATACAAACAAAAAAATCATCAGCATCATCATTACCACCACCACTACCACCAATACAAAAAAAGAAAGAAAAAACCTCCTTACAATCCTTTCCAGCTTCCTCATCATCCCCCAGAAAAAAAGTAGGCACCTCAAACATTCTCCATTTTGAGGAGCAGCTTCTGGACTCCCCTTTCCTCTGTGTGATGAGAATGTGGAGCTGATGGGAGCAGTGACACCAACCTTCTTTGTGGTTTCTGGCACTGCTTGGGATATGGTGCTTCCTCAGCTTCTGACATATAACATCAAGTGTTCAAAGGCATTCCTGTATTATTTTCCGCATTTTTCACACCTGATTTTCAGACCCAAGAATATTTGTTCATGTAGTCCCATAGTCTAAGTTGATTTTATTTTGTTAATGAACATGTATTTACAAAAGTGTCAAGATATTTTAATTTTCTTCTCCTTTTGCCTCCAGGAGAAAGATATTTTATGTCATAAGAAGCTGAAAATTTTTCACCCTAAGGGTTTTTCTAGTAGAGGAGGAGGAGTCATCCTGAATGAGAGCTGGACTAGTACAGTGTGCTAAAATCATCACTAGGTTCACACTGTGTAAATGAAGCCTAGAATTGCATGGTGCAATAATTTATGCCTGGTGAAACATCCTATTAGGGCCATGAAGTTATACAAATTAATTATCTCCTAGGTCTCTTCTGTGTCTGGCTCCAGAAATAAATTCCTACAAAGGACAGAGGCAAAACTACTTCTGCTCTTATACAGGGAAATGGCTCCAATGTGGCTGGGAGAGTGGGGCTTGCATCAGGGTATTGGCACATGAAGCAGGCAAGATCCTAAACAGATTTCTTTAAGATCATTAGGTCTTCCTGTGCCTCAATTTGATGCCCATGCAATTGAAGTAAGAGCTCTTCCAGACGTTATTATTCAGTAAAGTACTACAAAGTATTTATAAGTATGATAAACAGATTTTTTTCCCCTGAGAATATAATCTTAAATAGATCATCAAATCTTTCATTAAATCTTTTTGGCTACAGTGACAATGTTGAGTGACAACGTCTTTAAGGTCACAGTGCACGACATGAAAAGACAGGTATGTGAGGAAGCCACCCTTGCCCTGGGGTGCTCATCAGACCACTCCCATTTCCTGGCTCTTTGCTCCCCTCTGATCTCTGCCCTGGGACAGCTCCTCTGCTGGGTGTGAGTGGAGATGACACGGCCTGTTACGAATGGATGTGAGGGTTTAAATAAGTCCCTGCCTTTGCCCAGGCCTCAGGCAGCAGCTTTATTGAGGTGGCCAGCACCCCAAACCCACTGTCCTTCCTAAGTTCTTTAATAATGGCTGATTCGGTCTATTATAGAATGAATTATTTATTCAATAGACAGGAAACAAACAGACATAAGACAAAACAAACTCTATACTACACAGGAATAAAGACACTACTAGTAGGAATATACAGCACGAGGTTAAGGGTACCTTTAATGTTACAGCTAGCGAAGAAATAATAGAACTTAGGATTCAATGTATCTTACCATCCAATTGCTGATGGGGCACACATCGAGATCCTTTCCCTCAATTCCCAGGAAAGTAACCACGGGATCTGCGTCCAGACTCCGGGGAGAAGTCCCCCACACGTTCAGGGTGTGAGTGTAGAAGCTTCTACCTCTGTGATAACTCATGTGTCTTTTATAGTTTGTTAAACAGCGTCTCTCAGTCAAAAGGTATTTCTGTCATCTCTCTCCACCTTTGCTCTCCAGACTAAGATGTTTATTCTTAGCTGGGGCTTGAGCTCCCTTGGTGCCAGAGATGAACCCTGCCGGGCCCTTCAGCCCCTGGGTTATCTCCTGCATATCCGCACCAACTCCCGGTGGCAGAGGAGGGAGGACAGTCCTGCCACCGGCCCTTTTCCTGGAGAGCCACAGACACTGCAGCAGTGCCTGAGGTCACCACGGGCAGCCCCATTGCTCCCAGTAAGCCAGCAGGAGCTTCCATGCAAGAGTTCCCTCTCCTGGGGTTGCCAAACGGCACGGGCCGCTGGCCCTTCCCAGGATGATGCTGAACACAGGGGCTTTATCACCTCCCTGCTTCTGCTGCAGCTTCTGCTTCCCTGTAACACGGCTCCTGCTCACTCTAGCCGGCAACTTCCTCCTCAAACCTTTTGAAGATGTCGTATTTCAGTTGCAGTACTTCATAAAAAGCATATTGGAACAAGTTAACCTGTAAGAGAATTTTGCTGACCTGCATTGAGTTCTTTTATAATTAAATCTGGCACACTCCAGCTCTAGGTTCTGAGTCACCTCTTCACATCACAGCAAGGAGCTCCTGAGACCTCCAGCCCTTTGAAATTACAAAAACATTTTGTAAGACCATTTTCTGTGTTGATTGAGTTGTAGCTACCTTGGGAAAAGTCTCTGGAACCTTTAAAAGAAACAATTTCTTGTCAGCTCAACGTGACACCCTTAAAAGACCGAATATTAGGAAATGATTCCATTAAAAAGGAAAAGAATTCTTACTGAAACTTTTAGATGTGCCAAATCCCTATTGACCAGACCTTTCACTTACCAGAAATGAGATAAATGGAAATATCAATGTCATATTAGGTAAGCAACTAAACGGAAAGAGCGAGTTTGAAGAGTCAAAGAACCCATTGGGAAAAGCAGAACATATCTTCAATGGGCTGAAGAAATGAAAAACATTCTTCAAACGGCTGCTTTATCAGGATGTGAAAAGGCCAAGCCTTTATGCTGCTATAATTTATGGATATCTCCTGTTTGTAGGACAAAGTGAAATAGAAAAACTTAATCATATTTCTGCTGGAGGAAGAAAAGACTCAAACTCCCTTCTGTTTAAAAACTCAAATTAATTTTAACTCAATTGCTGTCTGTATGGCTACCAAGCATGAAAAACTAGGCAGAGGTGTAGCTTTGGAAGCACACTTGCCAAAGACAATGTAGCAGGAACTCAGAAAGCACATCTGAAATTAGGACATGGCCCTAAAGCCCCAGCTACCAAGCTCTTCCCTCCCTTGCAGGGTTAGAAGTAATTGCAATCTGGTCTCTTCAGCTTTTCTTTCCATTTTGCCTTTTATACACATACTATCATCATGATTAATGAAGACATCATCATGCACTAAAAATGTTACATTTGACAAGTGCTCCAATTAATGCATCAAATATTATGCTCAGTTCAAATTCCCTGAACCTATGGAGTTCACTTGAAAGCAAAATCCTTCCTCTGGGCAAAGCTCCCAGCTTTCACAGCACTGTCATGATTGCTATAATGGAGAGGGGAAATAATGACCACCCCTGCCCCCAGCTGCAATTTCTGAAGTTTTACCATTAAGTCATTCCTAGAATCAAGAGAATATATTGCTAGCTTTACTTTTATTCAACAGCAGTGACTTCTGGTGGATCCTTAACCTCAGCCTAAACTCATTTCCCTGTGTGATATCCTGAAGAATGAATGACTTTCCTCACCTGTTGAAAGAGCATAGTCAGAATCGGAGGACCAAGTCACTGTTGTGTTGTACTACAAATCACATAGTTTTCCCTGTTCTTAACAAATGTTAAATTATGACTTAGTCAATATATTTAAAAAAAACCAAAAAAACCAAACTCCTATTTTTCTTTACTGTTCTTATATTAGAAATGTGTGGTAGAATTCAACCTTGGATGGCTGTCAAGTGCCTACTCAGCCACTCTCTCACTCCCTCTCTTTAAAAGGTCAAGGGGACAAATTAAGACAAAAAAACTTGAGGGTTTCAATGAGGACAGGAAGATCACTTACCAGTTACTGTCACTAAAACCAGACTAGGGGAAGTTTAATTTAATTTTTTGACAGCCAAAAATTGATAGTTAAGTAGGATAGTGAGAAACAAAAAATTTCTCCTGCTTCTTCCCAGGCTCAACTTCACTGCTTCATTTTCAATTCTTCTATGTCCTTCCCTCAGAGCAGTGCAGGGGAATGGGGAGTGGGGCTTGTGGTCCTCTCATAGCAATTTATCTCTGCCTCTCCTTCTTCTTTGTGCTGTTCTGCTGCTCTGTGTGGAGTCCCTCAGGAGCTGCTCCAGTGTGGGTCCTTTGGAGGGAGTGCAGTCCTTCAGGAATGGACTGCTCCAGTGTGAGCTCCCTCATGGGCCTCAGGTCTTTCCAGAAAACCTGCTCCAGCATGGGCTTCCCCAGGCTGAAACTTCCCTCAGGGCATGCTGAGGTGTGGGGTGCTCTGTGCAGGTGGATGTCTGCTCCCCTGTCAGCTCCATCAGCTGCAGGGTGACACCAACACACATCTATGTGGGTTACAGGGGACCCTCTGGAGCATCTACTTCCCCTCCATCTCCCCTGATCCTGGTGTCTGCAGAGCTGTTTTGCCCCATTTTTTTCCCACTTCTCATTCTCTCAGCTGCTGTGTGACATTTTTTACGCTTTCCTCTGATTTTATCAGAGAGATGCCATCAGTATCTCTGTTTGGCTCAGCTGTGTCTGGGTCTGTCCTGCAGCTGGCTGGGACACAGGTGCAATTCCTGTTTTTCCTCACAGAAACCACCACAATCCCCTACTATCAACACCTTATCAGTAAACCTAACACATCAAGGTCATCTGAGAATCTATTATAATCTGGTTATTAAAATTATTAGAGTGTTGCCTCCACCCAAATTAAGGAGACCATATGCCAAAGTCAGTAGTATGGATTTTATTTAACAATAATCATGAGGTGGAGAGAAAGAGAGAAAGAAATAACAAAAGTGAGGAGAGAGAGAAAGAGAGTGACAGTAAGTAGGAAATGTCACCACTCCATGGATCCCAACGGTGTCATCTTTATTTCATCTCAAGTTTCCTTAGGTGGCTTAACTTGGAGTCCAAAGTTCCAGTCAGGAGCCATGTTCAGGGAGGAATGGGCTGTGGTGGTCACAGCTTTCTCATACAGTTTTGCCATAATGGGCAAAAAGTCCTTCATAACAGTGTTTAAGCCATCAACCATAACATTCCAGTCTCCAACAGAATCTTGCTGGATACTTCAGATATGGCTTAAAGGAGAAAAGGTGATCCTGTCCATACAAGCTTCTCCTTTGTGTCAGTAGAGCACACCACTAATTTTCCTGTCACTTGTATCTCATTATTTATTTTATAGAATCCTGTCATTAAAAAACACATCATCTCTGTACTCTTAGCAAGCAGTCACTTGTGGTTTGACAGGCAATGAACCCACTCTGAATGATGTTCACATAAGAAGTTATGGTGGGGAGCTGGTATGATGCTGGTGATAGATGTAACAAACTGGATGGGTGATTTGTGGCCCTTATTTCCTGCAGATGCTTGCAATTAGCTGGAGTTTGCTCAATTTTACCTGGCTGTAGCTCAGAATTCTGTTTCTGATGGATATTGAGAGTGTTTTATTCTGAGGTTCATAGACATTATGTGTCTCTTCAGGTCTATGTTGGCCAAAAGGAATTTATCTTGACAGCATGGCTGTCAGTGTTCCCAGACCAAAACAGGCCTTTGTAGAGAAGTGTGAAATGTGTGCCCCAATTTTCTAGGCTTTCCTAATGCTTGCTGTATGAAAGGCCCTCTGTGAGTTTGCCTATTCATTCTGTTCAAATCACTGCTCAGAAGAATGGGAAACCTTTTTACTTGTCGTCTCATTCAGAGTTGGCTTTTTTAATAGATGAGCCTTACGGATAAAAGAAATCAGTTTTCTTTATTCTGTCAAAGTGAAGGTTAAGACAAGGGTTCACAATTTTGAAAACAAGACACAGGGCAATGAAATGAATTATTAACAGTTCCCTTGTATTTTGACTCATAATCTTTCCATTCCTGTTACATTTCCCTTTCGAGATATCATTTATCAGCTGGGCTGAGAGTAAAGCTTTGCATCCTTTCCATCTGTGTAAGCTGCTAAAACCATTTTCTTTAGTATTTGACCTTTCTTTATTTCCCTCATTCCCTTCATCTCTCTCTCCTGTCTCTACTCCCCCCTTCCCATCCCTTTTTCAATCAATTGGTACACAGATTTTTTTTTTTTTTAATAAAAACTGGGATCTGGGGAATACATCTCTTGCTGCCTAAGCTCAGCTGCCCAGCCAACTTATTCTGAACATAGATGCTAAAACAGGCTAATTTCACTGATCTAATTTCCCTGGTGTTTTGCCAAGCTAATGCACTGTGGGGCTTGTCCATTCTATCATACCAGCCTCACTGTAAGCTACTGCAATGGGTTTTCACTCACCCAGTTCATCACATCCACTCCAGTTGCAGCCCAGAGAGCCTGCTAAGTCATGTGCTAATGCAGCAAGGCTTTGCTTTGTCTAGCTGCACTAATCTTATGCACTACAATCCTTTGTGAATAATACAAATAAGAAAACAAATAACTATACAAAGACATCTGTGCATTGAGCCCGAGAGCTCTACTTCTTCCCATATTTTCACTGAGCATGTACAACAACACAGAATAATTTGTCACAGAGTTTGATTTCAATCCCTTCTTTTACTGTTGTGGAAGTACGAGGCGAGCATTTGTTCCTCATACATTCAAAGCCTACAATTTTTCTGATCTTAATTTATGTCCACTGTGCAGAATGTATCTGACTAGAGCAAACAGTTATTTATATTCCAATTCCAATCAAAGAGGCACAGCAGAGTCTCTTCCATCTCCTGCCTCTAACTTAGCCTTATAGGTTGTCACTAAATGCAACATTTCAGCAGCTATCAGGCAAGCTGCTTTGTATTCTTACGAGTTTTCTGCTACAAGTAAAAATCCCAGGGAAAAAGAACTGCAGATGCAGAGCACAGCACTGGAAGCAACGATTTTAGTTTTTGTTGCTCTGCTTGGATACAAATTGGTTGTGTCTACTTCTTGGGTTTTCTTCAGCAGCTTTAAAGTAATGAACGAGGGCAGAGGTCAAGGTGTTGCTATTGTTCCTTTCTGTGAAGCAGGGCTCGCTATGTCCCTGTGCCTGCTGTAGCAAGCACGGTGTCCCTGGGTCTTCCTGTGCCTCAGGGGCCAGTGGGCCCTTGTGGCCATGTGCCAAACCCTGCTCCCCTGTGGGACTCAGGGGCCTCACCCAGGTGATTCCCTGGCTACAGTGTGGGAGTGAGGCCTGCAGGGTCCCTGCCCTCCTGTGAAGGCTGCTGGGGTGCTTGGTCTGGGCGAGCCAGGCGCACGAGCGTGCTCACAGCTCAGTGCATGCTCAAGGCCATGCCGTGGGCAAAGCCCTTGGGGCTTGCAATGGCCCCAGGACTTTTCATGGGTGAGGAAGGTCTGGGAGCACAAGCTGCCCCAAAGGAATAGTCTGGCTGACATGAGGGCAGTGGCCTTTGCCCTGTGCACGGTGGATAAACAGCACTGAAGGAGTTCCCTGGTTCTCTGTGACCACAGGCCAAGGCTTATTGAGCAGCCTTCCTTCCCCACCCAAGTTCCTTTTGACTCTGCCTCTCTTACTGGGGAGGACAGTAAGAGTACAAGGGCTGCAGGGAGCCTGAGCACTGGATGGGTGTGCTGGCAGAGCCAGCTGTGTCAGTGGAGCTCTCCGTGGTGCTGTGAGGGTGGGTGAGGCACCGAGGAGCCAAGGTTACTCTTTGGCGGTCAATCCGCCTTTCCCATCCCGGCACCTCCGAGCGGCTCTGGGCTGCTCTCCGTGTCTGTCTGCCCTGGGGAGAGAGCTCATTACTGCACAGAGATCTGTGCAGCCCTTCCCTGCTGGGTTGTATAAGCGAATGTTTTGTTTTCTTTGTTTGGAAATATGAATTTGTGTCCCCAGCTACCTCGGTGGTTAGCTTCCTCTATAATTAACAAGTGTTTATGCTTTCCCCATGGGGTACAAGTACAAGTCAATCTTTACTTCCTTTCCACTATATGCAGTATATTTTTGCCAAGGCTCAAATGCTTTCTAATGTAGTACACTCCATCTCTTTCCTAAAATCAATGTTTCCAAACACAATTAGCAGTGCTGTAATAGACTTCAAAATATCACAAAAGAGCTGTGAGCTAGAGGGCTCCAAGTTACCACTGACAGTCTAGATAAGAATATGTTAGCTCCACTGTTGAGAAAAAAGTTCAATTTTCCCTCTTTCACTCAGATAACGAGTTTCAATATTATATGTTATAGAAATAATTTACATAATTACAACTGCCATTGATCTATACTGCTTTTCCATACTGTTGAAAGAAAATATATTTATCATAAAGTTTTAAGATAGCTTTTTTCCCTTTATGCAGGGACTATTTTTCTGTTCCATTTGCTGCAAGTAACTGAATGTTTTAGAAATTTTAACTCTACCTTCTTAGACTTTTAAGACCTTTAGTAAGTAAAAAAAAGGTGTTACTGATTGAAAAGTATCTGTCTAAAACACATGTTAGTACATTTATTCTGATGGCATTACAGACTATTTGCTTCCCAATCTCTTCCATGAGCCCTAAATCACAGGTTTGGCAGTAAGCCTAATAAGAAAATGCTAGTTTGATGGAGCTAGAAAAGTAACTGGAAAGCTCCTTTTAGGTCATAGAGAAATGCCTGTCATGTGCTACTTGTTTCTTTTAGAAAGGGGTACCTCGGGTTTCACACAGCGGATACCTGGCCAGACTCACTCACTGGTTGGTGAAGGTGGGAGTGAACTCTACAGTTCTGAATAGCAGAAATATGTGTACTTTGTTGTTGAAACCAGTCTCTCTTCTGATGGTGAAAGTATTTTCAACTCCTAAATTGTGGTATCAGGCTGCCTTGACTTTAAAGAACAAAAAGACAAATGAGTTTTCTTACCTCCCTTTTCCTTTTGCAGAAGATGCAGAATATGCAGAGCTTTTGTTTCTAAATTTAGACCTCTGGATATGGCTATAAGAGGACAAATCTGGCATCTGTTTAAAAATATAAATTGTGGGGGGAAAGCTTTGTGCATATTTTGATAGATTTGCTCAGTGCTCCTGCCAATGCAATAATCCTCCAAAATAATCCTGACAATTCACTGAAGAGGCCAAGAGTCTGAATCATTATTGATTTTATCCTTTAAATAAAATTCATAAATATGTTTTTAATTTGCTGTGACCAGTGAAATGGAATGAACACATTGCAAAGGCAGAAATGTCTCACTTGGCTATAGCTGCGGTTTTGCTAAAGGCAGAAAAAGAACTGCAACAATCCATTGATTTCAGTAAGCTGTTAACAAAACTTGTGATCACTGGAGTCAGGTACATTATTTCCAGTCAGTTCATAGATTTTCACACCTTCACTGCATCGACATTTCAAACAAAAGCTTCTAACCTATCTCTGAGGAAACATGATCTTGGCTAATTCAGGAAGCTGTGCATGTACATGCAAATATTTGCAAATGCAATTTAGGAACACTGTGTTTAATTTGTACCAATGGGAAGGGAAGAGCACATATATTAATAACTTACAGTGCTACAGCTAATCTTTAATAATTTCGTTGTGGAACTAAATAAATTTTTTCTTCTTCTTGTCTATGTTGGACAAGTTTCTATCTTCTCACAGAATCACAGAACAGTTTGAGCTGAAAGGGACCTTTGAAGGCCCCTGCAATGAGAAGGGACATCTTCACTTACACCTGGTTCAGCACATCCTGATGTGAGTTTCTGATCCTGCTGAGATTTTGTGTGCCACTGAAAGCCAAATCAATCCCTGTAACTTGGTATGGATCTTGCTTTCTTCAGTGCTACCTGTAAACTCTTGCTAGGGAATTTCTGTCAGTCAGAGGAAAAGCCAGTAAGGCTTTTTCAGGTCGGGTACCAGCCACATCCAGTAGTGATGCAACAAAGAGCACTCACTGCCCCCTGCAATGCCACTCTCAGGCCCCCTTCTGAGCTCCTCAAGTGCCTGAACCTCTGAGAGCCCAGGGGCTTCTCCTTTCAGCTCTGCCTCCTCACCCTGTGGTGCTGCTGGCTGCCTTTCTCTGGCAGTGGGGCGAGCTGTCAGCTGGGCACGCTGGAGCTGCCACAGCCACGCTTTGCTGCTGCTGCTTTTGTGCTGCCCTTCTTGTAGCCTTGCCTTTGCACATCCTGCAGGGCCGTGTCTCTTTTGCAGCCTTTCTCACTGAAAGTGATTGCCACCAGCATGAGTGAGAGTTTCCTTCTCCTTTTGTTTCTTTTTGTGTTTCCCTGAAAGTCACTTAAATCACTGGAGTCTATCGCATGCCATCAGCCACAGATTATGCAAAGACATTTTTATGTACTTAAGCTTGTCTCAAGCCTGTGCCTATATTTTTTAAGATGTACAGAATATCAGTTTTCTTTCACAGTCCATAATTTACTGGTGAACGCCTTAGACAAAATATTGTTTAGATCCAGAGACTGAAAGTAAATATAGAAGACAAAACACAATATAATCCCTGAGGCACTGAGTTTTAAAATGAGATTTTTTAAAAAAAGAAGCTCATAAGCATGAATCAACATTTGTCAGTGTAGGCTTAGGCAAGGATTTCCTTTGTGAACTATTACTATTTGTTACAGAATTTCTCTGAAGACTTTGCACCTAAGCAGAAATTAAGAGATCTGAACTGGAAAGGCCATCCACAGGTTGGTTAAGACATGACACCAAAACAGGAGTGTTGCTAGGGAGTGTTGCTATAGAATTTCATAGGGAGTGTTGCTGTAGAAAACAATTAATGATGAAACTGAATTGCAGATTTTGAAATGGGATCCAAATTTAGAGGACATGGCTGTTTAAGTGGACACAGGGACCTCATTAATTGCATTCAGTGTAATTGCAAGGCTGAATGTTTTAATAAGATGAAGTTGCCTTTGTCTCTTGAGTCCAAAGAATATTGTGGCATTTTTACCCAAAGGGCTAACTTTGCCAAATTTCAGGACAGACTTTGTTCATACAAGCATTTAAGAGCAGTCATTAGGAAAGACTTGTAAATATGTGAGACCAATCTTAAAATCCCTTTTCTAAAGTACAGAAGGACTTTTGTCTTGGGTCTTACAATGCAAGGAGAATTATTGACGACATGATAAGAATTACAAATATCTAAAGCAGTAGGAGAGGAGGAATAAGATCATTTTTTCTCATCTGTTTTGTCTGGATTGGGTCCTACAGTGCTGAAAATTTCCTTATAGATTGCCTCTGCATTAAATAAAAGCTAGATGGCAAATACCTCAGCTTATTTATGACATGGCTGCCTGCCTTCTCTTTGAAGTGATGTGAACAGAGTCCTGAAGGCCTCCTGTGAATTGTGGAGCTCTTTCAATTGCCCATGGCTTCAGCAGGTTTGATGATACTGAACATTTCACAGGAGCAATTTCTATTGCACCAGTTCTCAAAATTACAGAGCACAGAAAGTGCTGACAGGGTGTCATGGGGTTCTGACAGCTGGGCCAATTACATACCAACATTTGAGTGGGCAATAGCTTAGGCCCACTTAGTTTTACTAAATAGCATGACAGAAATGGATAAAAAACACCCACTGCCTCTACAGAGTGATCCATTTCTGTTACAAGGGAGGGTGGCCCAGATTTGGGATAATTTATATTTATGTGGAGTTTAGCGAATGAAAAAAAAAAAAAAAGTAGTTGTGAGAGTGATATCTGTAATGCTGAATTCCAGAGTAGAGGTATAAAAAACCAAAACCCTGTTTCTCATTGGAATGTGTAGATTAGATGGGAAAAATGCAGATTGAGGTTGAATCTTCTTGGAAAAACAAGTTAAAATCCTGCAAATTACCAGAGTGAGAATATCATAGCCAATTTGTTTGCTAGGAAAGCTAGGTCTTTAGTGGTTATAATTAATAAAAGGTAATTTGGAACCATCACACTGAAATTCTGCCACTGTGTGTATTTTTGGCTGGGATAGAGTTAATTTCTTTGCTGGAGGGGTGGTTAAGGAATGGGACAGGATGCCCAGGGAAGTGCTGGACTCACCATCCCTGGAAGTGTTCCAGAAATGACTGGACTAGCAC
>VZRX01013860.1:286297-407804 GCA_013398075.1 Notiomystis cincta
TGGGATGTCTCTGTCATTGCTGAGCTGTGCTTGTACAGAGTCAGGGCTTGTTTTGCTCCCCACTTCACCAGAGAGTGGGGAGTGCATGATTTTGGAAAAGAACACAGCCAGGACAGCTGACCCNCTCTATGGGCTTTCCAGTAATAAAGCACAGTTGATAACAAGTATTGGTGTTACAGCTGCTGTCTCCCATTTCTGTCCAATTCATCTGTCTCAGTGCCTGAAGCTGTTCAGCAAGACCAAGGGAAACAACATTAGCCTCTTTATTATTTATAACTCATTTTTTCCCTGATAAGACTGCAATACCATAAACACCGTTTCCATGGAAACTCAAATAAGACAAAATTACCATGGATATTGTTGTTTATACCTCTAGGAATATAGGTATCTAAAGTTTCAACCTGTTTCTGCATGACAAAGGAATGCAGAAGTGATTGATATTTTTAATTACTGGGTAATATTGGCTGAGTTGGGGAATTTCTTGAATTGCAGTGTGATGTGTTGCAGTCTTGTTATCCAATTACATCTCATGCTTCTCACCGAGTTTATTTCCTTTGAAAGCTGTTCTTTTAAAAATGCATTTAGGAGTTCCTTGTGTCTGTAGACTTTGGTGATGCTGAATGATGCATTACATTTATATGATATGGAGTAACAGCATTTAAGGATTAGGAAACCAAAAACGTCTTTGTGGGTTTTGTAATGGAGACAGATAAACCTGAGGCTGTATGAGAAATTAAAAGCAAAATTAAGTGATCTGAACTGTAAAGCCCATCTACAGGTTACTTAAGGCATGGCTGAAAAAGGAAATATTTCCTTTAACAGCTGGCTGGAAAAGTGAAGACCCTCATTTAAACTTCAAAGGCCAATTACCCCCGGCTGAATGACATAACCAAACCATGGACTCAATAATTCTATAGTAGAATCTGAAAATCAAAAAAATGGGCCAAAGGAACAACTTTAGCAATACCATAGTGGTAGGTATTACTATCCTAGTAGTAGGTAAGGAGTTCTTCTCTTTTTTTCATGCAGAATGTTACACAACTTCAAAATAGTTTTTTTTTTTCCCAGTTATGTGAGAACTAAATTTCTGCAGAACTGGGTGACCCACTCAATCCCATTATGTGAGATAAAGGGGTGTCTATCTCTTATTTCTCCTTGTAAGAGACTTAGTGTCCTTTAGTAAGTAAACCAAACAAGCTTTGGTTCAAAAAAGTAGAGCTTGAAGAAAGATGTCTCTCTCATTTGGTGGGTTAGACACCTGAAAAGTGTTAACTGCTCCTGCACTGGACTCTTTATTATTTATGCAAGGTGGAATTTTATTAAAAAGGGGCGAGTCCTCTCAGCTGTCGATAACAAGCATGGTGTTCTGAGCACTGCTCTGTGAAACAAAGCCAAAACCATTCCTGCAGAGATGAATTAAAAGAAAGTTCCTTGGTGAAACAGCAAATCAGAGCTGAGGCATTTTGAAGAAAGTCTGTGACAGAACAAGGGAATAAAAGCTGCAGGGTTTTTTTAAAATTTAGTCCATTCTTTCCTTAATTTTCTTACCAAATGCTTAGAATGAAACATTTGCTCTTGTGGTTTAATGGAACATATTGTCAGACTTAAACAGAATTTTTAACTCTATTTGTTTGTGTTCATCAGAGCCATGTCTATTTAGCAATCAGTTGCTTTGAAAGCATATAAGATATTGACAATGCAAATCTGCAGGATAATGCCATGAATATTTTTGTTTCTCAGCCAGAATGGCTGCTGTTTCCTGCTCAAGGAAACTGGAAGAGTTCTTCTCTCCTTGGAGCAGAAAGCTGTCTCTATTTTTGTACCTCAGTAAAGGTATATCTTGAGTGAGAAAATCTTTTTTGCAAGACAGTACAGGAGAACTTCATTAGGTTTGTGGATGGGCTAGTAAAACATTTCTTTTGTCTACAATAACAAGATCCAGTAAAATGATTGCTCTATTCTGATGCCACACTAAAGCTTTATGTTGGCAAAGATAATTTTTCTTTTCAGAACCAAATAGCCAAAGAGAGGTCTACCCATCTGAATAATTCTTGCTTCATATTGTGCTCTTGCAGGTTGCTGCATTTCACTTTAGATGTTCTTATTTCCTTCTGTTTTATGCAATGTGCTTCCCATTCATTTGTGTCTTTTGAACCAATTCCTTATAGAACTAAGGCTGAGATCCAGCTGGATCCTCATTGGATTGGCAAATACATCACAGGACTTAGGGGAAGCTTGTGCCTTTCTAGAATAGCAATTGAGTCTGTGATGTTTGCTCAAAGAAGAAAAGGAATAACAAATCTATGGACTACAATGTCCTGTGATAAACTCAAAAATATCTATTTAGTGTAGCTAAAGCCTGCAGCACTTCAAAGTCTTGGGAAGAACTCCTTGAAATACATGTGAAATTCCTGCATTGGGTGTGCACTAAACCAGTGAACAAATGTGCCTGGGACCTTTCTCTGACACCACTGCCCACTGCCATGCAAACATTTCTGTCCACACCTCAGCTGCCTTGAGAAGGTAGCTACACACAAGCTGTTCATTGGCAGTGTGTGAAGGTGTGTGTTGTCTCCCCAGCTGTGCCCATGAATGGCTTGGCACTCTGCTAACTGGGGCAGCCCAAAGCCATGCCAGGGGCTGTTATTGTGATTGACATGATTTAGTTCGGCTTCCCAGAAGCATTCCTTACAAATGTGTTGTTTACTGGTGTACATACAGCCAGTGACTTCACCAGTTCATTTCTGTGTTCAATCAGAAAATATTTCAGGAGGAAAGGAAGCTCTGGAGCCCATGTGGTCCTATCCCCTGCTCAAGGCAGAGTTATTTTCTTGATTAGAGCAGTGAGCTTCAAGCCTTCTCCATCCAGCTACTGAAACTCTCTGAGGATGGAGAAATCTGCTTGGAATGTCTGTTCCAGTGCTTGGCCACTCACTTTGAACATCTTTGTCCAGGTAGGTATGGGTCACATCTCACTGATAAGCATCCCAATGATTCTTCAGGATGTCCCTCTGCAAGTTATTGTCTGGATTTTGTAGTGTGCAGGGGCAAGTGTGAGTTCACCTTATGTTCCATTAGGTGACACAATGGAATGGGCTCTGTGTGTGCTCTCAGCCCAGCCCAGCACATAGGTGGAATCCAAGAGGATTAAACACCCCTGAAGGTGTGTTGTGCAGTGGTGAAGAAAGCCAAGAGCTCAAGACTCCTCAAACCCTTTTGCTTTCTTCTACTGCCTCATTTTTGTCTTTTTTTTTCCCTTATAGTCCTTTGTGTTGCATATTTTCAGTAATTTTTAGCTTCTCAGACATGGGCAAAGAGGTTTGCTATGGCTTAGGGGAAGGAGGTCGGTCTGAAACAACCAACCTAAGAAATGAAGCAGAGTGGATGTGGGTCTGTGTATTGTGTGTTTGGCCAGGTTTTGGCAGTGGAGGAGGCTGCCAGAAGCTTCCCCATGTCTGGCAGAGCCAATCCCTTGCAGCTCCAAGACAGGTGTGCTGCTGGTAAAGGCCAGGCGAGTTAGAAATGATGGTAACACCTCTGTGGTAACAGATTTAAGAAGGGAAAAAGAAGCTATTGCACAGTTTTAACTGTGGCCAGAGAAGAGCAGAGTGAGAGCATGTGAGAGGAACAGCTCTGCAGACACCAAGGGCAGTGCAGAAGGAGGGGCAGGAGTTGCTCCAGATGCTGGAGCTGAGATTCCCTTGCAGCCCATAGGGATCCATGGGGGATGCAGAGATCCATCCACAGCCCCTGGGGATCCACAGGGAGTGCAGAGATCCATCCACAGCCCANTGCAGAGATCCACCCACAGCCCCTGGGGATCCACAGGGAGTGCAGAGATCCACCCACAGCCCCTGGGGATCCACAGGGAGTGCAGAGATCCACCTGCAGCCCATGGAGGAGCCCCATGCCGGAGCAGGTGGATGCCTGAGAGGAGACTGTGAAACCATGGGAAGCTCATGCTGGAACAGAGTTCTGGCAGCCACCTACAGACCTGTGGAGAGAGGAGCCCAGGCTGGAGCAGGTTTTCTGGTAGGATTTGTGACCCTATGGGGAGCCCATACTGGAGCAGGATATGCCTGAAGGACTGCACCCTGTGGAAGAGTGACCTACACCAGAGCAGTTTGTGAAGAACTGTCTCCCATGAGGGGGACCTCATGGTGCAGCAGGAGAAGGACTCTTCTCTCTGGGCAGCAACAGAAAAAAGATGTGATGAACTGACCATAAGCCCCATTCCCTGTCTCCCTGTGCCAATAGTGGGGAGAAGGCAAAGCTTGGGAAGGATGTAATGGTGGGGAAAGGTGTTTTTAAGATTTATTTTACTTCTCATTATCCTGTTCTGATTTTCTTAGTAATAAATTCAATTAACAGCTCCAAGCTGAATCTGTTTTGCCCGTGGTGGTACCTGGTGAGTGATCTCTCCCAGACCTTGCCTCAGCCCATGAACCTTTGCTTATATTTTCTCTCTCCTGTCCACTTGTGGAGGGGACTGATAGAGTGGCTTTGGTGGGTGCCTGGTGTAGAGGGTCAGCCCTCTACAGTCTGCAGCAGCCTCAGGGAGAGCAGCCTCTGTAGTGAGTGCTTCCTGTTCAGCTGGTCACCTGCAGCAGGTCATTCCAGCAAGCCTCGAGTTCTGTGTGCTTGGATGTCGTCTCTCTACCACATCGTGAGCCAGCTGTCTCCTAGAGGTGTCTTCCATCACATCCTGTGAAAACACACCTTTCCTTGCTATTCTTTCCTTAGCAAATGTTAGCATGGCTTTGACTATCATTTCCTCTAGAGGAAAGAATTTCATAGACATCAGACTGTGCTATGGAACAGATTGCATTGTTTTCAGCAAGCCAGGGCAGAGAATTTTAATCATTAATTAATTTATTTACCCTGGAAAACAGAGTAGCACTGAAGATGTGAGCCCAACCTATTGATTTCAGCTGTAACAAATTCCTCTAATTCCCCATTTCAGAGGTGACATCTATCTCCATGTCAGCAGCTCTGCCAGGGCTCTGAATGTGGCAGGGAAGAGTGGGGCTGGGACCTGAGGCCAGGGCCCCTGGGATGGGGCAGGGTCCAGGACCAGGGTGGCATCCACTGGAATGTTTGGTGTGGCCTCAAAGGGCTGCTCTCAGTTCTCCACCTTCTTTGGTGATCTCCCTCCCTGCCTTAGTCTCCTCACAGGAACATGCAGCCAAGCCACACCTGAACTCTGCCATGCCCACAGAAACTAAAAGGAAGCAAAAGCACAACTCTGACATCAACCTCTGTGTTTATGAAACACCAGCTTGTCTTCACTTCATTGTGCATCGCACTCCTGCCCCCTCAGTTTGGTTGTCTTTAAATATAAGTAGTGCTTTCTCTGAGTTCATGCTAATATAGTTTAAAATAGCTCTGTGGAAAGAATTTGGATGACTTTTCCATCTACAGACAAGGTCTAAGGCTAGGTCTGGTTTTTGTTTTTATGCTTTCTCTTTGACTGCATAGCAAAGTTTTATGTTACAAGATTAATCATACTGGAGATCATGATACATCCTTGTGTTAGCCTTTATTATCCAGATTAAATAAAGTACTATGTCATTAGGGACTGCTTAATGTTCTAGAAATTACTTTTCAGTTATACTGTGTACCCTCTAACTTGGGGTATGTCAATACTTGGGTATTTAGATGTGATGAATGATGTGATGACAGAATGAGAGGAAATGGCCTCAAGTTGCACCAGATGAAGTTTAGGTTGGATATGGGGAAAAAATTCTGCACTGAAAGAGTGGTCAGGAATTGAAATAGGTTGTCTAGGGAAGTGGTGGGACCACCATCCCTGGAAGTGATCAAAAGACACTTGGGTATGGTGCTTAAGAACATAGTTTAGTGGTGGACAAGGTTTTGCTAAGTTATCAGTTGAGCTCACTGGTTTTAGAGATTTTTTCCAGTCTTAATTCTTCTATGATTCTATGATGTTTCCTGTGGGAAGATGAAGACAAGGATTAAAGGAATATTGTGACGTATTTAAAGGAGTTACAATCACAAAAAAAAAACCAAAATAGAAATTATTTCCTGTAGCATTGCTTAATCCTGGAAGTTTTATAGACTTCTGGCACAATTGTGACTAACCATGTGGTTTATTGTGATTTCTTTGGTGACAGCATGGTACCATAACATAGACAAAACAGTACAAAATTTTCAATGAGGATGCATCTGATTAATTTAGTGCAGGCTTTTTAAACACACTCAGTATGTAAGGATTTCTGTCAAGTCACTAAATTCTTTCACAGCTTTCTAAATCATAGTGGATTTTCTCAGACATAATTCTATGGCAGTGTGAATGAAAGGGAGCATGTTGGGTAGAGTACCTTGAGATTATTAAAAACAGTTCCATTGTTTTCCAAATGTGATTGAAAATGATATTTTCTTTACTTCTGAATAAATTTTGTCTCACCTGTCTTTTGCCTCTGCCTACTACTACTTTTCTGAGATAATAAATGGGTTTTTGAGATGTTTGGTCCATGAAAAAGAAATGAGCTTTATATTCAGGTCAGCATTGTGGTCAGGAAAAAACTGCCCTGAGATTATTACTTTTTCATAATTGCCTTTTGCTTGGTTGTTTTTGAACAGCTTTCCTCCCAACTCCCTCTTATTCAGGATGCTTGAGGTGGAAAAAGATCCCTTAAATTCTATGTACGCGTACAACTCATTCTACTGAGTGTGAATAGCTGGAGTCTGAAGAGGGATTCATCCCAGCTGCCTTGCACTGCCTTGCATACATTATCAGTGTTGGCCTGCGTGTTTAGTGTGAGGAGAGCTCCAGGAGGCTGGGCAGGGCTGCACTGCCCATAATCAGCTGTGAAGCTCAGTGTGCACAGTGAATAGGAAACCTTCCCGGGTCAGTGACCCCTCATGCACCTAGGGTAGAAGCACATCTCATATGGGGCTGTGTAAAAGGAAGTGATTTTCTTTTTGTCTGGGGTCTGTGGATCCCTGGAGGTGTGTGAAAAGTTGTGGAGGAACGTGTAGATTCAGAGTACACACAATAATACCAGTTCCAGGAAATGTGCAGGGCTGCAGTTTCTGGGCAGGTTGAAAATCACTGAAATGTCTGTTTATAAAAGACTTCCCCTCACCACAGGTAGACAGGTGCAGGTTTAGGATTCTTTTGTAGGACATTCTTCAGCAGTCCTTCAGCCTGTCTTACCCTCTGAGTATTCCTTGGCAGGCAAATGTGAAAAGGACCAGAAGAAGAGTACATGGTAAAGAACAAGTGGAAATATTTGATAAAAATGGAAATGTATATCTTGTTGATCTGTGCTCTTTCAGGATATGTTTAATGATGTCTGATAATTCAAACTTCAAGAGAACAGCATTTAAAATAAAACATGTTTTATATTCATTATCATAACTCTCCTCCCTCTCCACTTCCCGTTGAGGCTGCATGTACTTTGTTTAATAATAGAAATTCTGATAGGTTTTCTAAGAGAACAAAACCTCTGAGAGCACAGTTCAATTCACAGTTACAACTGCTGCCTATGTGTGGTGCTTTTTATTAATTTTTGAGGCAGCAGTCAATTATTGAGTCCTCAGATTTTTTCCTTCTGTGTTGAAGGGCCACTGGAAGACAGTACATTAAGCATCCCCTCTAACAATAAAGATATCTGAACCTCTCCATCAGAAGGGTTCTGTTTCCAATTATTTGCAAGCTCCTTGCAGATATGATTCTATGGAGTAAATGGAAAGCATACTTCAGCCATTCTCTGCACTGATAGTAATTTAATAAAAATAAAAAGCTATTGATTTTTTTGTTAGCTGTGTCAAAAGACCACTGTAATCTTGGCTTCACTCTCCTGTTGGCAAAGCATTTGCCAGCAAGTAGATTTTTTAGTTTTCCTGGGGCAACATTTATTAAATGCTATCTTAATGTGTACAGATGATTAGTTTTGTTGAAGCGGGGGAAGATTTATAATACCTTCCTGTTATTTAACTTCTTTTAGTCAATTCAGATGTTAGAAGCATTTCCAGAGATTTATCTCCTGTACTTTGTGATTTTGTTTCTTCCATTCCTTAAGCCAAATGTGCCTCTGAGCTTACTGAGCCAGCACTTACTGGGCAGGAGCTGCTTTTGATGGAGATAGAAAATAACATTCTATTTGCTGACTCTTATTGAAATAACCACTCTGGGATGAGAGAGGAATGTCACTTAAACTGTTCAGTAAAGCTTAGCTGGAATAAGGAGTTAATCAGTAAAGCTGGACTCACATCAAATAATTTATTTGTCTAAAGGTTGATCTAGTCTAAACTAAACTGCTCAGAGATATGCCTTCTCAAAAACTTTCCACATAATCTGTTCCCTTTGGAAGTTTTTATTCATGTACATTGACCATAGCTAGAATCTACACAATTCTTTAAGTGAGTGGTGAATTTCAGATGTTGAAAAATTAGATACACACTTTCATTCCATTTTAGCTGCACTAGTATCTCTCTAAAACAATGTTTTCTGTGATGCTGAAACATAAGAATTTGAAATCCATTTCTCAAATGTGATTAATCCTGATACAGTCCCAGAACATTTATGCAAGGGCACGTCTTTATTCAGGGAAGGGCAGTGAAGCTGGTGAAGTGTCTAGAGGGTAAATTCCCTGTGGAGTGGCTGAGGGAGCCAGGGGTGTTCAGCCTGGAGAAAAGGAGGCTCAGGGTGGACCTTGTCACTCTCTACACCTGCCTGAAAGGAGGCTGTAGCCAGGTGGGGATCAACCTCTTCAAGGCAAGTTGAAGCATATAAGAGGATATACACCCAAGCTGCACCAGGGGAGATTCAGGGTGAGCATTAGGAGGAATTTCTTCACAGAAAAGGTTGCCAAACATTGGACTGGACTGCACAGGGATGTGATGTAGTCGCCATGCCTGGAGGAGTTTAAGGAAAGACTGGATGTAGCACCCACAGTGCCATTGTTTAATTGACAAGGTGGTGTCCAGTCAAAGCTTGGACTTGATGACCTCAGAGGTCTTTTCCAACAGAATTGATTCTGTGCTTCTGTGATCTTCACCTCTAACTCTTTTAAAGATTTAGAGCTGTTGATTGGGATCATCTTTATTTCCACATGTGCTGATTTTGACTGGAATAGACTTTATTTTCTTCATAGTAGCTAGTAGAGGAGCTATGTTTGGATTTGTGCTGGAAACAGTGCAGATAATACAGGGATGATTTTGTTATGGCTCAGCAGTGCTTGCACAGAGTCAGGGCCTTTTCTGCTTCTCACCCCACCCCACCAGTGAGCAGGCTGGGGATGCACAAGGGTTGGGAGGGGATACCAGCAGGACAGCTGACCCCAGCTGACCCAAGGAATATCCCATCCCTTATGATATCATGCTCAGCATATAGACCTGGGGAACATGGAGGAAGGCAGAGACATTCAGAGTTATGGAGTTTGTCTTCCCAAGTCACCATCACATGTGGTGAAGCCTGGCTTTCCTGGAGATGGCTGAACACCTGCCTGCCATGGGAGGTGGTAAATTAATTCCGTGTTTTGCTTTGCTTGTGTGCATGACTTTTGATTTACCTATTAAATTGCCTTTGTCTCAACCAGGAGTTTTCACCTTTTCTCCTCTGATTCTCTCCCCCATCCCACTGTGGGTGAGTGAGACAGTGGCTGTGTGGGTCGGAGTTGCTGACTCAGATTAAACCACAACAAAACCTCCGTTTGGGGTAGCAGCTTCTGCTCATCCCAGGCTAGTCTGGCTAGGTGGATACTTCTTGGTTTCTGCAAAGTCTAACCCTTTCCTGGTCTCTGCCACCATGCCTAGTAATCCCTTCTAATTCCCTGAAGAACTCAACTGTGAAATCATAGAATGGTTTGAGTTGGAAGGGACCTTAAGCATTATCTGGTTCCCTGTCATGGATGAGGGAACCTTCCACCATTCCTATGATAAAAGGCCTTGTATTTCAAGAACCACTGGTTTGTATGAATTTATTGGCAGTGATATCCAATCTGAGGTTTTCTGAACCATCATTTCAACACTATGAACATTTGTTACCAAGACAACACGATAAGGTAGACTTGCAATAATTTAATGCAGTTCCTTGACAGAATGATTTTGACTCTACAGCTCTAGTTCCACAGGCAAACACATTTGGAGTAAGCCTTGGCCTCTCAATTCCCACCTATTTTACTAAAGCAAGAATGTAACTTTTTTCATTCAAGGAAGGTGATCAAAGTAGTTTGGTGTTGGTGCCAGCTGAGATCCTGAATTGGGGTGTTGTAAAATCACACAGATGTGATCAAAAATGCAACAGTGATAGTAATACTAGACCTCACCTCACAACTGAGACGATAACAATCCTACCAGAAATGAAAAAGAAAAGAAGACAAAATCAGCATTTAGATGGATTTCTCACCACTCAACTCTCCAGAGAGTTTCAAGGAAAGGGAGGGGGACACCTGGCAGTGTTCATATTGGGTACCTGCTCCATCTCAAGGACAACGCCAGCTGACAATGACAAATAGTTTTGTTTCAGCTAAATACACTAATGTCAGGAAAGAGTCACAGGATATCATAAGCCTTATGCTCAGACCCCAGTGTGTTGATGGTTTTGTGTATACCAGTTAAGGACAGGAGCAATAGTCCTCCAGATGGGAATCACAGAATGGATGAGGTTGAAAGGGACCTCTACATGTCATCTTGACCAACCTCCTACCCAAGCAGGGCCATCTAGAGCTGGTTGCCCAGGACCACGATCAGACTGGTTTTTGAATATCACCAAGGTGGGAGACTTAACAACTTCTCTGGGCAATTTGTGCCAGTGCTCAGCCACCCTCACAGTGAAAAAATGTTTCCTGCTCCTGAGAGAAAACCTTCTGTGTTTCAGTTTGTGCCCATTGCCTCTGGTGCTGGCACTCTTTTCTGTCAGTTTGCTTTCCAGCTGGGTGATCCCCAGCATATACTGGTGCTTGGGATTGTTGTTCCTCAGGTGTGGGCTGAAGAATAACACGTTTGCAATTCTCCTTGTTGAACTTCATGAGATGCCTTGAATGCCATCATCTCATGTTTACTGCAGCCAAGACTGCCTTTGACCCTCCCATTTCCCAACAAGACCCTCACTGGTAAGAAGTCCAAGTCAGTGTCTTGCTTCATTGACTCCTCATTTGGAGGAGGCTGATATGAAGAACCTCCTGGACTACTTTCATCCTGTCCTGTTGTCCCCCCTGAGGGCCAGGGCCTCTGAATGTGAGGCTAAATGAATGGCTTGCAGTAGGCTAGTAATCTATGACTGCCAATGTCCTTCCTGAGCACATGTTAGGAAGTGGTATAGGCTCTTAAGGAACAAGACACTTATTTAAATTGCCTCATTGTGGTCAGGAAGCATCTGGTCATCTCTAGATGGAAGCTGGCACTGCTATCTTGCTCTTCAGCTGTGGCTCAGCAGTGCAGTACTAGAAAGCCTGCTGTGACAATTGCTGTGATGAGTTATGCTAAATGCTGTTGTATCTCCTTTGTCCTGAATTGACACCACCAGTAAGGACCCTAATTCTAGAAGTTTGGCATGCTGAGCATTATAAAGTCATCAAAATCACATCCAGTGTTCAGTGTCCTCCGAGAGAAGCAATGACTACTGTAATCATGAGCAATACTTTCTGTCTTGCATTTGGAAAACAGTGATCACACTGTAATTTATGCATGGTGATACTGGACACACTTACTGTGCATATTATGTCTGTGTGTTTCAGAAGTTGGGTATTTTCCTTCAGAAACTTGTGAATGTCCTTTCCAAACCATGTCAGATATAACAGTGAAACAAAAGAATCATCTATCTATCTATCTATCTATCTATCTATCTATCTATCTATCTATCTATCTATCTATCTATCTATCTATCTATCTATCTATCTATCTATCTATCTATCTATCTATCTATCTATCTATCTATCTATCTATCATCAGGGTGCACATGTCCTATGCTGCCTGCTGCATCCCCAATGAATAGTTGAGGTACAGCCCAGTTCCAGTCAGTTTTCCCTTTTCTACCATTGAGGCAGCTGTTATTTCACACTGAGGAGAGTCCATGACCTGACTGCTATGCATGTTGCTAGAGATGCTCCACTAAGGTCAGATGGACACAGTCAAAAAGGTCCAAAGACATCAATATTATGTGATCTGACAGTAAAATGATGTGAATGCTAGCCATCAGATCAGATAGTCTTGGAATTTCTGGATAAGAAGAACAAACATGGTATAAATTTTGTAGCTGATGCTAAAATAGGGTAATATTTAGCAGATACAGACATTCAATAACTGGTCATACTCTGGTCCTGCTACTGTCAAACACATTCATCATAATAGGTATCTTTTTACTTCTTGTTGCATTGCCAATTTTCAAGAAAAAAAACAGAGAAGGCTTTCACAACCTTGTATAGTAATGGCCAAATTATGAATTTCTGACAAAGTTCATTCAAAAGCCCATAACTTTTTGTAAAGAGCTTTCCTGTTACTATCTCTAAAAGTACATTAAAAAATAGTAAGGGTTGGTTAGAACATTTCCTACAGCATTTTAAATGGGAAGTGAAGTTTTCTTTTAATTCTTCTGTCTGCTAGCTGTTTACTTCCCTGAAGCAGGCTATAGTTTTTATGAATGATGACATATAACCCATTGTCTAAAAATACCTTGGATTCTCCATATAATTTCAGTGTCACTGGGAAACTGATAGGAAGAAATGGTATAACAGCCTTTTATGTTTTTTTCCCCCTTGCTACTGTGGTAAAAGCTGTTAGACCCAGCAAACTGATAATGAGGAATATACCTTCCATCAGCCTACAACCATGAAAAGAAAACCTTCCCAATTACTGTTCAAATTCACTGCCTTCTTTTGCTTTAACCTAATTTCCTCAGTACTCAGGTCTTTTTCTGGTGCACAGTGTATTTTTCTAGCACATTCCCAGCCAGGAGGGAGTACCTGTGGCTCACCCTCTTCTCCTTTCTTGTTCAGTTTTTCTCAACAATTTTCCTCTGATTGCAGCCAGTAATCAGCCTGCAGCATCCTGCTTTGGTCCATTCCTGTACTGTTTTCATTGCTTACACCTGTTATGTTGTAAAAGGCCTTCTAGAATAAAAAAGCACCATTATTCAGGCTTTTTTCAAGTTCTACTCAATAGCTTTTAGCAGTTGCTAGGATAATTTGATACTTGAGCACTTATGACCCAAAAGTAAATGTTGTAGTTTGATAACTGATCGTCAAAATCATAATGAAAATATGTAATTAAAATGTTTATTTTCTCTAGACAATCTCATTTTTTTAATTTAAAAATTTATTATTTTCTGGTGAAGATAATTTTTTCACTGTTAATGAAACTGCTTGAGTTCATTTTGTATCTTTCTCTTCAGAGTGAATAGACAGCAACACAGACAGATCTGATGAGATTCTTACTTTAGATCTACTTTACTTTAGATCTCAGAAATGCAGTTAACTAAATCTAAGGTAGCCCTCCACAACTCTCATCAAAGTCTTTGGTGAGAAATAAGCATTTCTGGGACATGACTCATCTGGCTTATTTTAGACTGCTCCTTCAGGATGATGTGGATCACTCCCAAGTGGCTCTTTGGCTGAGCTGGTTATAAAAGACACTGATGGTGACTGGGGCAGTCAAATCCCATCTCTCCTGTCCACACTGTACATCATGGGTGATTGATGTGATTGCAATTCACACTAACTCGGCATCTGAAGTTGACATTTGATTGCTGGTGTCTGAAATCATAAAATCATAGCATCATAGAGTCATTAAGGTTGGGAAAGGCCTCCAAGATCATCAAGTCCAACCTTTGACTGAACGCCACCATGTCAACAAAGCCATAGCACTAAATGCTACATTCAGTTGTTTCTTGAACACCTCTAGGGATGATGGCTCTACCACCTCCCTGAACAGCTCATTCCAATGACTGGCAACCCTTTCAGTGCAGAAATTCTTCCTGATGTCCAGCCTGAACCTTCCCTGGCACAGCTTCCCTGGCTACAACCTCCTTTCACGGAGTTGTAGAGAGTGAAAAGGTCTCCCCTGATACTCTTTTTCTCCAGGCTGAACAACCCCAGCTCCCTCAGCTGCTTCTCATATTGTTTAGTCTCCAGACCCTCCACCAGCTCCACTGTCCTTCTCTGGACACCCTCCAGCACCTCAATGTCTTTCTTGAAATGAGGGACTCAGAACTGAACGCAGGATTCGAGGTGCAGCCTCACCAGTGCCAGCACAGCAGGACAATCACTGTCCTGGCCCTGCTGGTCACACCATTCCTGGTAGAGTTCAGGATGCCCTTTGCCTTCCTGGCCTCCTGGGCACACCCTGGCTCATGTTCATTGTCTGTCAACCAGCACCCCCAGGTCCTTTTCCACTGGGTTACTCTCCAACCACTCTTCCCTCAGCCTGTGGCACTGCATGGGGCTGTTGTGACCCAAGGGTAGGACCTGGCACTTCACCTTATGGAACATCATACAGTTGGTCTCAGCCTGTTAATCCAGCCTGTCCAGATCCTTCTGCAGAGCCTTTCCACCCCCCAGAAGATCAGTACTGCCACCCAACCAGTTGTAGTCTGGGAACTAGCTGAGGGTGTGTTTGAACTCCTCATCCAGATCATTGTTAAAGATATTAAACAGGACTGAAATGAAAAAGCAGAGAATTTTTTGTCTACACAGATGAGACAATTATCTCTCTAATATGGGCAATTATAATTTGAAACATAATGGAAGAAATTATGTTAAACAGAATTATATATATACAAATGGGGTAATTATATCTTTAAACAAAAAATATGAGCTCTTTTTGATACTTAGGCAGTTACATATTCTTCAGGAATCACAGAGAACTGCAAATGATAATTAGCTTGGTGATCAAGTCACATATTTGTAGAATTTATTAGAATTGTAAATGCAATGAATGTTTTCCTTTTAAAAGCATCACAGAATCTTTGACAGATGCAGTGAAAAAAAAAAGGGATATTTTTGAGGGTGCTTGATAGGGATGATAAGAAAAAGGACACTTACTTCTAGCCTCAAGTTGGGATTTGAACTCAGGAAGATATTCCTGCTAAAATCTGATTATAAAGTTCTGAAACAATCTTGTTTGGGTTTGGTTTGTTGTTGTTGGTTTTGTTTGTTTGTTTTAATTCGTAATTCATTAAAAGCTTTTTGAAAAGAAAAATTCACGTAAACATGATTGCTTTTCAATCCAATAATTTCAATTGGTCCAGGTGCTAGATTAATTAAAAATAAAGATNTGATATTTGATGGCTGTTTGAGCTTCAAGAAATCAAGCAGACAGAAAATGCCTGTAGTTCACCTGCTACTTTTAAGTAGCACTAGATGTAAGAATGAATTATATTTTCTTTAGTACAGGCATCCAAAAAGTTTTACCTGCCTCTGATATTGAAAGAAAACATGTAATTGGCATTTCTGTGAAGGAAAATATATGTATGCAATCATGGAGTCTTTTTTTTTTTTTTTTTTTGAGGGCAAACCATAAATGGAGGGAGTGGAGGAAGTCTTCCAAATCTTGTGTGAATACCACTAGCTCAGAGACTGTTGTGACAGTCTTCTCCAAACACAAAGACCACATCACAGGATTTCACATTACAGAGGACATAAACTATTTCTCAAAATACTTGAAGAATCTTTTGGGAGCAGAGAAGTACCAAATATAGAGGGTTTACTACAAAATCTCCTAGCCCTAGGCACTGAAATAGTGCTCAGTGTTCTCAAATAAACTCATCTCTACACCTAGTGAGGTTGTAGAGGTGTCAAATTCATTTGGAAAAGGATCTGTGCCAGTGAAAGTACCTGTGGTTGTCCCACATGGACATAAGTTTCTGCTCTGGTGTTGCTGTGTTCAGTGATGAGAGTCCAAAACAGAGACACTCCATGGGGTCCTAAACTCTACCCCTCCAATTAAAATATGTGTCTTCTGAAAGTAGCCCTGCTTGGAAGATTAAAAAACCCTTAACCTTTTTCCCTCAGGACTACTAACACTGTCTTGTCTCCATATAACTTCTCTTGCCTCCAGATTCTTCCCCACAGTTAAATCTTCATTATTTTCTTCAAAGAGAAAACTTAAAAAAGACACTACAGGTAGTCTCTGGACTTTGAGTTCTTTATTTTTCTACGACTCCGTTCCGCTCACAAATATAAACCTCTAATTTGTGTTTCTCCATTTTGCTTCCGTTATCTCCCAGTGTTTTCAGATGCCTTTTCTTGTGCTCTGAGTGTTAGCTGAGAGAATTCCCCCATATTCCACACTTCAGAAACTCACCCACAACTTCCACCTACCATTCTAACCCCTTTCCAGACCTTCCTTTTCCTCCATTCTTATGCTTGTTATTATTCTAAACTCTTTTCTTCCTCCCATCCAGCTGTCCTCTATTGCTGACATATCTCTAAAACTCTCACCAAGGCCTTTGATGACAGCAGCTGCATCTCAGATCCACAGTCAGATTATCTTTTTCAAGCTGTCAGGTTCAGGCAGTATATTTAACCAGGCTTTTCTACCTTAATTCTTACCCTTCCCCAGGAACTCTGTCCTCTCTGGGCTTCTTTCCTACTGTCTAATCATGTTTTTTTGGAGACAATTCCTTTAACTTTCTCTGGGTTTTCAGTAGCTTTTTTATTACCCTATCAGCATGCACTGTCTTTAAATAATTTCATCAGAAAACGTACTCAGCTCTGGTGCCTAAGACAACAGACAAACTAATTTTCTCTTGTACCAAATCCTGGTTTCTCTCTTTGGTACTCCCTTCTGAGAGTTCAATGGTACATTTTGCTTATCTGTGACTAAAGGCACACTCATTCTCTCAGGGCCTCCTGGCAGATGAATGTCCTGTTTGTTTACTCTTTAGTCAGTGTGGCTATGGCTGATGCCTGGAATGCAGCAGCAGTATGACAGTTCAAATAACAAATAACTGTAGAGTTGAACTAGATGGAAAGAAATCAATGTTGAAATGAACGGTGCAGTACCTGTGAGAACACGTACATATTTACTGGCATTAAAAAATCTGCATTGAGTCTATTGTTCCATCTAGTTGAGTCAATATATTTATTTTATGTAACTATTGAAAGAAATCAACAGTATCAAATGATATGCATGCTAGGTTTTAAATACAATTTGGAAACTAAACCATTGCCAATAATTTGCTTTCTTTTGGTTTTGCCAGTCTTCTGATGAAGGTCTCTACATGTAAAATGGAGATATATCATAGGGATATGGAGTCAAGGTGATGCAACAAGGATCTGACTGTTCCTTTAGGATTACAATGTTAATAAAGTGATAAATACTCTATTCCCATCTTAATTTTAACACTAAATTTGAAAGCAGTGTACCAATAAATAGTAACGGCTTGTAAAAGAAGTGTTGAGGTCCAACTAAATTTCCATCTAGATTTTCATTGCAAAATCAATAATGTGAAAACATTTGCACACAATCAAGTAATTGTGAGGGGATAAAATAGCCTATGAGCTCGCAGTGATCATATTGGGTAAGCCATGGCTTTATCTCTCTCTATTGATTCTTCCTCCTTTCATTTACTTGGTACTCCACAGAAATCTCATCTAGGCACCTGTGTTTTCTTACGAAGCTACAATCAAGGCTGACAAGATTATGTCCATATTCACCCATGCATGAAAGTACAGGAGGAAGATGTGCATATTTCTATCTTACTCTTTTGTGAGGCTTTATTATTCACCACGTAAGAACAGCTTCTCTTTGATGTCTCATCTGTAGAAAAATAACACATTTATCTTCATTGCCACCTTTTGATTTCCAATGCAGGTTGAAAATAGTTGAGTGAAGCAGACTTCCAAGCTGATAGTTTGAACTCAGAACCATAGAATCCTTTAGATTGAAAAAGACCTCTTAGATAATAGATTCTAACCACTAGGCTAACACTGGCTGCCAAGTCCACCTCTAAACCATGTCCTCTGTGCCACATCTACCCTTCTTCTAAATACCTCAGGAATGGTGACTCAACCACTGCCCTGGACAGCCTGTTCTGGTGTCTGATAACCCTTTCAGTGAAGACATTTTTCTAATATCCAATCTGAACTTCTCCTGGTACAACTTGAGGTATTTTCCTGTTATTCTGTCACTTGTTAGGTGAAACCAACCATCACCTGGCTACAGCCTCCTTTCAGGGAATTGTATAGAGCAGTAAGTTCTCACCCTGAGCCTCCTTTTCTTCACAAACTAAACACCCCCATCTCCCTCAACCACCCCACATCAGACTTGTGCTCCAGACCCTCCACCAGCTCCATTGCCTTTCTCTGGACACACTCCAGCACCTCAATAACTTTCTTGTAGTGAGAGGCCCAAAACTGAGCACAGAATTTGAGTTGTTGTCTCACCAGTGCTGAGCACAGGGGGACAATCCCTGCCCTGGTCCTGCTGGCCACACTATTGCTGATCCAGGCCAGGATGCCACTGGCCTTCTTGGCCACCTGGGCACACACTGGCTCATGTTCAGCCAGTTGTCAACCAGGACACTCAGGTCATGTTTTGCTCAGCAGCTTTCCTGCACTCTTCCCTCTGCCTGAAATGTTGCCTGGGGTTGTTGTAACCCAAGTGCAGGACCTGGCCCATTGATCCAGCCTGTCCAGGTCCCTCTGCAGAGCCTTCCTATCCTACAGCAGATCAGTGTCACCCATAATTTCATGTCTGTAAAATGGTCGAGAGTGCCCTTATCCCCTCACTCAGATAATTGATAAAGATTTTAAATATGACTGTGTCTAACACTGAGCCCTGGGGAACACCACTTGTGACTGGCCACTGACTGGCCCCAGCCAGTTTTTCACCCAGTCAAGAGTACACCCACCCACACCACTGGAAGGCAGTTTCTCCTAGAGAATGCTGTGGGAAACAGTGTCAAAGGATTTACTAAAGTCCAAATAGGCAACATCTACAGACTTTCTTTCATCCACTAAGCGAGTCACCTTGTCATAGAAGAAGACAGGTTAGTCAGGCGGGACCCACCATTCTTACTGGCTGGGTCTGATCATCCTATTAAACTGTTTATTCATTAGAAACATAATAAACCCCTTTGGTAGCTAGTGCTTCATCTGATTATTAATGCTGAATATAAAAGAAAATAGCACTTATGATTACTGGCATGTTTCAAACTAGTTTCAATTACACACCATATTTGATGTCACACAATGACATATACTGTTATTGTCCTTTGAGGCACACAATACCCTTGTTCCTCTGATTCAAAGCATGTGAAAACTTTTATCTATGAGAACCCAATAACATTTAAAAAAAAAGCTATCATTTTTAATTAACTTGATGTCGTAATTCACTTCTGTATTCGGGGAAACATCCAGTTGTTTTTATTAAAATTGCTGGGCCAATGCTCTCGGGGGCAAAATTTCAGCTAGAGTAAATTATGTGGTTTGAAGGAACTGTGGAGATACAATTTGAAGACACAGCTTTTGACTTCTGTCTCATAGAGTCATTGTCTTCTGTGGGCTTCCTGGGATTCATGTTAAGCAAGAGCTGGTGAGAAATGAAAGCACCCAGGTAATCTTACATCTGTGCTTATAGGGCTTTCCACAGTGTAGTTTAATGTCTGTAGTGAATGCAATCTTTAGTCCAATAATGCCAAACAATTCAATTAATATTGACAAGAAAGATAGGCAAAACTTGCAAAATTTTACATATCTGTGGCAAGACCTTTCACAATGTCTCTGCCACTGTTAACCAATTGTAGACTATCTGAAGGTCTGCATGCTAGTGTTACATTTAAGTAGAAATGAAAATAAATCTGCTATAAATATACATTTTGAGCATCATGTGTTTCTGAAGTTTCCATGCTTTTCAGGGAGCTGTGTTCTGATCATTTTGTTAGAGTGATTAATGCACCAGTTTAAAGCGCAGGGCACAGGAGAAAAATCTTTTCAACATTTTGCTCTTAACTTGAACCACCAGTTATCTCTCAAGGTCCTAAATGCAAGACAGTTTTCTTGTGAAATTGGGCAAAATCATAGCAGAATCTTCAGACCTCAGATGTGTGTTTGTTTGTTTGTTTGTTTGTTTGTTTGTTTGTTTGTTGTTTTGTTTTTGTTTGTGTGTGTGTATTTGTTGTTGTTGTTGTTGTTTTTTGGTTTGGTTTTGTTTTTTTGATCTGGTAGTGATATTTTGAAGAGCTGGTCACCATAGCAACAAAATAGGTTTTACAGGCTGCAAACAGTTCAAGAGTCTGTTGAACTGACAAAATGGCACGATGCAGACAAAATAGAAAAATGAGTTGTGTGTTTTTTGGGACTGCTGCAGGAAGGGATAAGCTCTTTCTGTATGAGGAAAATTTTGACCTTGGATATGAGTTTTTTTCCCCAAATATAAAGTGTGTCTAAACACTAAAAGAAATGCTGTTGCAAATGGCATTGTAGATGATATTTTGAGTTCTTGTTTTTTAATGCTGCAATCTCTGTCATGGATGTATTGGAATTGACAGGAGAATATGTCCAAACCAGGGGCTGGGGGTGCAGAGGGCCAGCACAAGGACAGGTTTCTGTCCCCCCTTGGCAGTAGCACTGCAGGCAGGGTGCCTTGGGGCTGACCCTGATTTGTGCTGGTGGGCTCAGTACATGACAGAGTATCTTGAGTGCGGCACAAGCCAGCTTGGGTACAGTCAGAGAGCCAGGAGAGGGACACCACAGCAACCTCGAGGCGCTCAGTGGCTGCACTGGGGGATCAGGGACACAGCACAGCCACTGACACAGCTCCTGAAAGGCTGAGTTAAGGACATCCAACACCTCCTGTGCTCCTTGGTTGGCTGTTACTGGAGCAGCTGGGTACAAATTTTTATTTTTTTTCTGCAATACATTCAACTGTGTTATGAATGTAGGTGATCAATTAAAAACCTGCCTCCTTGAGTGAGCATGATCCTGGGATTTTCTGGTCTATGAGTCTCTGTGATTGCTTTTTTTACTTGACTGTCAGTATTTCAGGGAAGGTCATAAGTCTAGCTATGCTTTTTTCCAATTCTTTGTCCTGGCTTATATTATTTTTTTCTAATCTCCTAAGTAAAATCCAATATTTTCACCATATTTCTCTTTTTCCTTCTGGGGCAATAACTCTTTTCTGATTCTGGCTGTCAATGGAGTTGTCCTGGGAGTACAGAGGAGACTTCAAGTGCTAGTTTGCTGAGTGTACTTAGGTTCCAGAGAATTAGTCTGTGGTAAATGTAGTGTTGCAATCAGAAGATTTTTAATAAAAATCTATTGGGACCATTGCTTTCATCTCCATAGTGAACCTTACTCTCTTTCTTTGATTCTATATCTCAGCTTTAAGATTGCATCCATTTCCAGATTGTAGAAACCTAAAGGAAGATGGAGGTGCAAGGAAATTCTTATCATACCTATATCATCAACTTGATTAATCCTTAATTGAGTTTTTCTCAAGTCCACTCTTCCTCTGTTCTCGACTGTACTTTGAAACATTCATGGAGAGGCAGGTTCAGATTAAGTTCAGAAATATTCTTTAGGGGAAGAGATTGTCTCACCAGATTCTTGTTGCCATGTGATGAGTAGACAAGACATGGTCTGGTTAGGGAGGTGACAGTCTGGGTTACCAGCAGGTATTCTGAGCTCAGCTCACCTTCAGCCTGTTGGGGATGCAGTAGACCCAAGTTCAAGTTGGACAATACTCAACAGCCTGGAAAATGGCCAGGCAATGTGACTGGCATGCTTACAGATATTCCTGAAGCTGTTCACATTTCATGGCAGATGGAGCTGGAATTTTCCAATTTCCTGTAAAGGGGAAGTATCTAAGGCAAGAAGAAAAAGCCTAGTGAATTCCAGCATTTTGGAACAAAGATAAGCCCTGCAGTAAAACAGACAAAACAGAGGTATCCAGGCAAAGAACTGAGCACTTTTAATCACATTTCTATAATTTATTTTCTTGAAAGCAAGAAGGAAGTACAGGAGAAAAGAAGAAGCAAGGATGAATGTTATTCAAACATCATTAAGGAATTCTGATCTAAGATGGTAAGTTAGAGAACAACTTAAAGTTAGGGGAATACAGAGCCTTAATCCAACTATTTCCTCTTGAGTTCTTAGATTCAGTAGTTTATTTAAGTAGGAGATTGAAACAATCTGGTTTTGTCTTTGTGTGTGTATAGCTTTATATTTGGAGTTGGTCAAAGAGCAGAAAATTGTTGAGAGGCAATTCAGTCACTAAATTATGGAACAAAAGCATTTTAAGCATACATATTATATTGCATAAATGATTAAAAATGCCTTTCTTTTTGTCCAGCCCCATAATTTGCTTATGTGTGTAAGCTTATGCTTATATATCTACACCTCCCCACCACCCCCAACTCAAACACACTCCTTCAGGTAGCTTTGCTTGAACTCATTGCCAGGTTCCTCAAGCCAAGTGACTCAAGCCCCCAAAGGTCTGTGCTCAGGAACTCTCCTTTCCTCCCTGCATCCCAAGGCCTGTGCTTCCCCAAAGGTGCATTTCTACTCTAGTCTTCAGAAAAGAGTGTACTTAGAGACTTGAAAAAGCTTGAAAAAATTTGAGCTGGGGCACAAACCTGAGGCCCACGTTATCAACATTGGTGCCTTGGGAGGCTGACCTAGAAAGAGGCTAGACAGAGTCAAAGGATAAAGGGTGGGTATTTATTGGAAGGCCTGCACAGGGAGCACCTTGGACAGTGCAGGAGTCTCGCAGAGACATGGCATGGTAGCAAATGCACCACATGCAAATAAATTCCTCTTGCACCACAATTCTTTTGTACTTTTCTAATCCTTTGTCTTCAGCTCTGTCTGCAATAACTTTACAGCAGCCTTATCTCAGGCAGCCTGCTCCTTACAGAAAACTGTGGAGTCCTGATAGATCAATTACCTGTCGCCTACTCATAATCAGTTGTTGAGGTCACAACAAATGCCTGCAGGCATACACAGAGTGTGAGAGGGCATAAACAAGGGGTGGGTGGTACCAGCCACCGACAGGGCAATTCATCTCTCTGGTCTGTGTCAGCACATGGGTCATTCATTACAACCTGCAGAAACACCTGCAAAGCTGTGTGGAGCAAACAGAGTATAACGAAGTGAATGAATGTAGCAGGACCAGATGGACAAAATGTATTCCTCGGGATTTTCTTCTTCTTTTTTATTTTTTTTTTTATATAAAAACCAGATGTCTGTAGTTATCTCGTCTTTAGTAGGCTGCAAACATTTTGCTTCCAACATGTTCTGCCTTCTCTGTCAGTACCAACTGGCAGTATAAATCACCTGACTTAACTTTGAACACATAACACTTAGATATGAAGTTTAAGCTGGCTGAAGAGCAGGCTTGGCTGCTGTGGACACATTAAGTGCATCTGCAGAGAAAGCTTACTTTTGCATTTTCCTGATACCTATCTTAAAAAGGGATGGATTGCTATCCATAGATACTGAATCACCTCTCTGCTCAATATGTAGGGAATCTAAGCTTTGGCTTAAGGTGATACGACTAAGTTTTAGAGGGCGGATTATAGAGAAGAGGAACCCTGTTTTAATAATCCATGTAAAGTCTCCCATGCATTGCTGTTCTTAAATATAGAATGCAGTTGGGAAGAGCTTAGCTGTTCTGTGTCTTTTATTAAGGATGTGGGTATATTATTAATTTTGAGAATCAAAAGGATTTCCTGTCCTGGAAGTGATGGTCCATTATGATCCTTGTAAGAAAGGCACTCAGACTCCCTGAGGCATCATTTAAAATGCTATTTATTAGCACTTACACTGGAGGATAAAGTAGCATTGATAATCTCACATCCCTTTAGATGCCAGAAACCGCAGTTTGTGCAGTGGAAGGGGCCTCTGATCCACTCAGTGCAGACCTTGCCCAAGGAAGATGTTGGCCCATTTTGATCATTTGAGCATAGAATTTTCTTATAAGAAAGTGTCTCTATTCATAATTTCTGCTGTCAAATTCAGGAATTTCTTGCTATGCTTTTAGATAAAGGTGAGTTAGGCTGGTGGCCTAATCCCTGGTGCCAAGTGGGAGCTGCCTGCAGGCTCCTCCATTACAGCAAACTGGCTGAGTTTATCCTGCATCCAAGACCTCTGTGCAGCACAGCACTGCCTGAGGGCCAGACTGGGCTTGCAGAACAGCATTGCACAGCACAGCACGGGCCTGACTGCTCAGGTTCACTGCTATGGGGATTGCTGTCTCCTCAATGTACAGTGGTCTCAGTCAGGACCACTGTAATACCTTCAGAAGATCTGCAGAGCTCATGCCAGCAGAATCTGTTTCTGTTTTCTGTGGAAGCTTTGTAAGGCTTGTTAATGTAAGGCATGTGTGTTGTTTTGGGGCATTTCTCTTAAATGCCCTTGTTCCCCTACTGTATGTCCTGGGCTTTTTACTCAGCAGCTGCTCTTCTGCAACAAATTGATGCACACTAAATTTTGGAGGCCTTAGCAAAGGCCCACACATGATGCCTCTGTGAAAGAAGCTTAAAACATTGCAATATCAAATTGACAGCTGGGACAGATGCACAGAGCAGCGATCTAGGCTGGTTGTTTTAGCCCAGCATGGGAAAGGAACATTCTGAGATAACCTTTACATCAGGAAATTTTGCACTGAGGTGTATGCACCTGGTTTTATGAGAGTCCCAGAGTGACTTTTGGAGCCAAAGTGACATCTCTTCCTGGAACACAGGTTCCATTTAAGATGCTTTTGTATCTCAGTCTGTCTCCCAAGTACAGATGTGCATCTTTAGAGGTTGTGAATGAATGGGTTTGGGACTTTTGAAATGCTACTTTTGCAGCTAACTAATTCAATGAGTAAATAGATTTTCTCCCAGTGAAAGATCAGATTTCATCAATGTACATGGTAGTATTTTTACTGTGGAGACCATCATCATGGCAGATGCTGAACAAAAATACAGATATTCCCTGCTCTGAAGCATACCCAAAGCCCTGGGCATCACCTGCCCTTAAAATTTGTTTGTGGCTTCTCATCTGGTAGGTATTTTTTTCCAGTCCTTTTCTTCAGATTTTTGTATTGTACTTTAGTAATAAGTTTTTCCTTGAAATCTTATGCTGAGATGTGTGTTTTTGTTTTCTTATAAGGCTAAACAGAAAGGAAGAATGGTTTTAGGGTTGCTTAAAGACAGTTTGACAATGATTATATAGGGAAACAATAGAGAGAATGCCAATTTTTTTGTTTCAGGTAAGATGATTCTTTTCTCTTTACTTTCAGCCATCCCAATCTTGAGCTGATAATGCTCATCTCCCTAAAGTCACCTATTAGTTTCTAATTTTATTGCTTGGCAGAATCTCAGCTATATTCAATCCTCTCTATGCTCTAACCCTGCAATCAGCCATTTCCCCCTGCTTTTCTCTCTTCAATTATCAAATTACATTTTTTTATATGTAGTTTCCATTTTCCCTAGCCTTGGACTCCAGAGAGTGCAACCCTCTTTTCATACTTGGCTGATGAGTTTCTTGCTACGCTGATTCTACCTGATCAGGCAGTCATGAATTTTTTGTTGTTTAAGAAAGTTTCAAAACTTTCACAAGGCTGCTTTTAAACTGTTTCCAGTCCCTCAAGCTTTCTTTTAAAAGATCAAGGTCCTTCAGTTTTGTATCTGGCTCTTTACTATACAAGTTGTCTTCAAAGGTCTTCTTTTGTTTCTATTCATTTTGACTATGAAATAATAATTTTCAGCTTTAAATTGACTACATGCTCAGATTGCAGAGAGAGACTTTTTTTTTCCCTTAAAGCACGTATCTAAACCATTTATGTTGTCATTCATTCTGTTGTGAAGGACAGGACAGAAGTCCCCAGTTTGGCTTTGCTGTAGTTTGAGCCTAACTTTAAAATATGGATTCAGTGCATGAAGGATTGATTCAACCTCAGTCTGGTCACTGCAGACCCTTGTCAGAGTCCTTAACTTTTGTCACTCTCTGCTGTAGGCTTGGTCTGCACAACACCAGGTGCTGCTCCCAGAAACCTGCTAAATACAACTTGGTCTGAGAAAAGGAGCCACTTAAATAATTTAATACCTAACAGATGGACTTCCTTATATACAAACATCATCATCATGTCTTGTAGAACTGGGGAAGGGTCTGTGAAAAAGAAACACTGGAAGTTTCTTTGGCTGTAGGATATTGAGAGCAACTTGGCAATTACAGTTTGTGTATAAGTAATATGAAATTGGAGGCATTTTCTTCTTGAATTTGAAGTTTGCAAAACTTCAATCAGCTGTGACTGAGATTTTGGACAGAAAGATTATAGTAATTACAAGTGACATACTTGTTTATCCTTTTAACATAAGCAGAAAAAGGTTGTTAAGTGATTGGAATAATTCAGATGGAATGAGGAAAAATGTTTTATATAATCAAGAACGAATTTGCTGCTCCAAGGACTAGCATTTATTATGGAAAATTTTTGGTACTTATGCACCCTGCAAATTTACAAGGGTACTTACAAATACATGCACTCAAGTACCTTGCATAACAGTAATGGCTGCAAACTAATGAAAATATATTTAGATCAGATATTAAAACCTACCAAAACACCCTTAAAGCATATCTCAATAAAAATAAACCCCACAATTATCACCTGTGCTGGGATTTAATAAAAGAAAAACAGATTTGTGTAATAGTATTTTTATATTGGATACTAAAAAAATATTCTGACAGGAGTCTGTTTGGCTGAGTCTATGGTAACAGAAGAAATGTGCTATCAAAAGCAGTTTCCTCCTACCAGACCTGGTGCACTGAAGTCCAAATATGTGTTGCTAGGTTTATGGGCGGTGATTTTTGACAGAGCTTTTCATTTCTTGAAACTGTTCATTAATGACACACAGTGCCTACATAATTTTTCAAATGCTTGCATATTGAGCAAACTCAATAAACATCTTGGTTCTTGTTTTTACCTTACAAAGAATTTGCTAGGAAAATGCTAGAGTTAGACCACTTTTTCCAGTAGTTGTCTCTATGTACATTTCTTAGATACCCACAGACTGCTGGAAATCACATGGTTATTATGGATATTTAGGCAAAGACAGCTACTATATCTCCCCAACTAGCTCACATTGCATCGTGTACCTGAGTGTCTTAAATACCTTAAATATTACCATCTCTGATGGTAATACTCTCATTTCCTCAGGAATATTTTTCTGTTACTGCAATTCCATAGTTTTCATGTTGCTGTACCTCAGTATAAGCAAATCTGATTGCTGGATTGGATTCTTCCTTTGTGTAGGTTCAATTTCACACATCTGGATCTGCCTGTGCTGAAATATAGAAAATCTTTTCCTTGGAGAGTAATAAATGACTTTAGCTCAGCATGGTGAAGGAATAGAAATTTCTTCTTCCTCCCACTTACTACTGTGGCTTATTTGGAAACTCAGAACTCACAGAGATCTTATTTCAACTGTTTCAAACTTTTTCTATAATACATGTCATTAATTTGTGTTTTTGCTTTTTTGCCTTCTTTCTATTTATTATGAGGGTCTGGCCTCAGTATGAACCTTGAGAGATTGCCATCCAGGAGCATTAAAGAGATTTAAATCCCTTAATGTTCAATGCTTTAAAAACTATTTTATGATATGCCAATTAAAGGTGACATGCTGCAAGTCCTCAGTCGTGAGTGGCTGCCTAAAGTAACAGGAACCCACAGAGTACATTACAGATATGGCTCAAGAGAAAATTGGCAGTATGTCATATTTCTCCTCTTGCCCTTTCCTCATTCCCTGAAAAATGCAACTTCAAAAAGATAAGGATTCAATACAGATTATTGCTGGGTTGAAAGATGCCGTTTTTGCTGGAGGAAAGTTGTAAGTGGTTTAGACGAAAACAATGGCCATCCAAAGTGGGTAATTCCTGCCACAGGAAACATAAGTCCTGGGGATGGGGGACTGTCCCTTCATAAATATTTTCCAGACCAAGGTATAGAAAGCTATAAACATTACTAGAGATGATCAGTCTTAATGTTCAGGTGTCCTTTCTGACCTATGTTTATGCTCTACTTCAGCTGTTTGCAGCTATGACCACTCCACAATCATTCTGGGACAGTGGATGGCAACTACCACATTTGGGGGACAAGAAAAAAACATAATAGCTTTGGCACACTTGCTACCATGTTCTCTACATTTTAGAGAATCATTTAATGTTTCTCCTGTACCACTCAACCCACTACTCTGATTAAATGGAATAAAATTATGAGGAAAAGTGTGTTCTGGGCAAACCTGAAGCCAAATTTCTCGTAAGTTAGGAGAGCTGCACCCTCATATATTACAGGTATATTTGATGAGTTTGCATTCTCCTTCTGTTTAATCAAATGGATGGATTTAAAAAGGGCTTTACACATTGAGAAAGGGAGAAGACAGAAGTGTTTCCTTTTAGTGCTCATGTGGGAAGTGCTATCCCCTCTAGAAGTACCATTCAGGCATGGTCCTTCTTGGCTTCTCTGTGGCCAACAAAAGTGGCAAAACCCAGACAGCAGTGGAGATCTGCATATTCTCCATCCATTCACTCACAGCCATTGCCCAGTTAAACTACTGAAATTGTCTCCCAGACCACCTATATACAGTGTGGAGCTGAGCAGCTGACAAAGTTAACAGACTGAAGGAGACATGAATGAGTCTTCCTGTTTCTAAAGTTCTTTTATATGCTGTCTCTTAACCTCTAAATATTAAAAATTTAGCATAGTTATAAATTCCAGCTCTGTTTAATCAGCCCCCAGGAATAGTATGGTTATTGCAAAAGGGCCTTGGCTGAGCCCTAAACAAGCAGCTCTTTCAGAGATGCTCTTTATAGGCAAAGCACGTGCCTGGCTGTTGGGTTTTGGGACTTTTTTGGTTTTCTGATTGTTTTTTTTTCACTTAAGGACACATTATGTATTCATTTTATGTGTCTCTTATCTTTGCCTTGCCTCATGCTGGAAAGCTCTTCAGGAAAACAATTTAAAGCCCCCTCTGTATGGGATGAACCAGCACAACTCACTGTGAACTGCAGAATGCCTTTGTATCTTTGGTTCATCTCACAGCACTGGATAGTACAGGGGTAGGGCTTTGTCCTCTTCAAAACCAAAATGCCCTTTCAGAGAGTGCTTCATTGACAGGAAAAGTTCCTACTTTTTGAAATACGAAGAGGACAAAAAAAGTTACATTTTCTGTGCTGTCAACAACTCTTCTGTTGTCTGGGGGAAGAGCTGATAATCAGCATGTCTATGTTGCACCTTATCTGCGGCTTCAGTGGAATGTCTTGCAAACCAAAAGCTGATATCTTGAAATTTGCAGTTGGAGAAAACAAGACATTCACTCACAGATTGAGATAAAAGTGACAGATGTGAAGAAAAAGAAAGTCCTCATCACATCTAGCGTTTTTTCTCAAGCCAGAGCCCCTCTCTCAGACTGTGATCTCATAGCATCACACAGTTGAAACAGAGATTATATTTGGGGAGACCTCAGGGGAGAAATCCCATGCTGATATAGAAGCAGAGTAACAGGTGTCACCCTTGCCAAACCAGTTGAGATCTGAGAAGAGTTCAAGGAAACAGGGGTAATTTCATTTGCAGCTCAGTAAGAAACCCGAGTTCCCAGGGCAGAGGTCTGCATGAAAACAGTTTTTAGCAGAATCTCTTTGAGATATGATCCTTTCACTTTCTAATTTCTTCAGCACTTTGTGACCCTCCTCAGGTCAGTGCAATCGTTAGTTGGGTCTCTATAAATTACATCAAGCACAGGTGGGAATGAGAGGGTAAGGCAGCAGCAGCAGCTTAAAGAGATTTTTGCATGGAGAGCTATTTACCCCTCAGGGACTTGACACCAGCACAGTCTTTATCAATCACGTTTTACAAGAAGCAGAAGGATCTAATTGGGATAATATTTGGTTTATTTTCCCTTTTCCACCAAGAAGGGTAGAAGAATTTGGTAATAGAGAACGGGCTCTGTAGTATTAACAAAATAATATTTTTATAAAATTTATTTCCTGCTCTTATGAGAGCATTTAAAAAAGTTACACTGAAGACTAAACCATTTTGCTGGACTGATGAGATTCCATCTACAAATATGTAATTAATTTCCTGAATTTAGGTATCTCTGTATAGATGTCTGTGTGGAATCTAGGGTCTAGACTAGGGTCACATAAAGGGATCTGATGCTTGTTGAGGCCCTCAGTTATCTCTCCTTATCTCCTGCTCTTGGTCCAAATGGGTCTGAGGGCTCTTCTCTCATGGCCAGCAGGCCTTTACCTGTGTCTTTGATGCACATCACATTTCTACACAATTTTAAGGCAAAGCTGTTGGATATGCTGATTGGAGCACAAATCCAGTGTACAGGAATGGGTTCAATGTGTCCTTGGGTTTTTGGAGTAGGGAAATAAAATTCAGCTCCAAAAAGCCAAAAAAAAAACCTGACAAGAAGTCACTGCTGCACTACCCCAGGCAGACCCAGTTGTGAGCCATTCAGTGTGGTTGTTTCACACTCACCAGCAAGAAAATGTCAACAAGAACGAAGCTGTGAAGGCTTGTAACTGGGGACTTTGCCTGTGAGGGATTTAAATGTGGCTTCAGTTCTTAGTCTGAAAATTCTTTCAGCAATTTATTCATTAATTGTTTGCAGTAAAAATAAACACAGAGGCATGCAAGTGCTGTGCTATAAAATGTGGTGTGTTATTTATATGCCTGTGTTTCTCACTCGCTGGACTGCTAAGTTCTGAATTTGTTGATATAAGGTCAAAAAAACCCCCCAAAACCCCAAAACAACAACAAAAAACCCCAAACCCCACCCAAGCAAACAGGAACAAGAAAGGGTGAGTGAGATGTTCATGTGTACTTTTAAACTCCTTTCCTGCCATCCTCAAAGCCATGTGCTTGTCACACCCAACAGAAAGGTAGGAGATTTGGTTGTGAACACCTAATGACAAGGAGGGAGCTCAACCAAATCACTGCTGTTTGGGCAATCACTCCTTTAGTGGAGATGCAATAAGAACAAGAAACCATGGACAAAGTCTTCAAGGGTAATACTTCCAACATTTAGGGATTGCCATGGTTTTTGTTTTAAGCTGAGATAAGATCATCTCTTCTTGGTGTAATGTAAGTGCATTGATTTGAACAAAACCAAAGAGAATTCTGGAAGGGAATTACATTCCACAAGATTTTCTGCAAAGGACAGTTTCAAATATCTTGAACTGGTATTTTTCTCATGTCTGCTTAGTTTTACAGCAACTGCTATCTTCTAGGTCCCCAAACAATGTAAGTTTCTGGCCAAATACTTTGCTTAAATGCAGTGCAGGAGACAGTTCTGCACTGAAGTAGCACCTATTTAGCAACAAATTTGTATTTCTCTCTTAAAACAGTAAAACAGACAAATGCATGAATGTCAAGTCCAAGTGTCATCTTAGCATCTGGTTTTCAGAATTTTGTTTGCAGAGATTGATTAATCCCTGGGTTTCTGTTATTTGAATGCTGACCATAATAACTTCAGAGCTGAATTATGGTGAATGAATTAGATGGACCAAGTCATCTGCCAGAAGATACATCAATGGAAGGCTTCATCCAACCCTAAGAAAAGAAGAGCTATTACTAGTCTAATCAGCCTAACAGTGGTTAAAAATCTCTTTTCAAGATTTCTTTGAGCACATGTGTGATAGGGTGATATATTTCAAGAATACAGTTTGTGAGAACATAACTGATCTATAAGTAGAAAGCTAACTGGCTATCACTAGAACAGAGTATGTAGTATTTTCTGTTCTCTCTCTGTGTTGGAACACACCAAAATTGACTTCCATGTTTCACTGCAAACTCTAATGTCATAATCTTGAAAAATATGCAACAGCTCTGCAAATCAATCAACAGAATTATATTCTCCTTTTAATATAGCTCGCTCTCCTCCTTGACTATGGCAGAGAAAGGACATTTTGGATTAGTGTTTAATCAGTAAGTTCTCTGACTTGGTCTTGAAATGTCAGCTCTTAATCTCCCTTGCCTTGAAAAGGGAAGATATTGGGATTTGATATTGGAATTTAATATAATAGCTTTGTCTGAGAGGTATAGTCCTTCTGTCAATACTCACCTCAGAGAGGCTTGCTTATAACCCTGGGCCCTGCATTTCTACTGCCCTGGCACCAGGCTCTATTTCCTGAGAATCAATGGCAAATTCAGAAGTTCTCTCTGTGCATTTTCTTTGGCTTTAAACACATGAATTTACAGCCACTTAATTTAAACATTGGTTCAAGAAAAGAAATTATAGCAGTAAAATACTAGTTTAGGAAAATTGCATGAAGAATTTATTAATGATGTGTGTGGTAAAAGTTATCAAATCACAAAGGTGAACGAAACCCTATATTTTTAGTGTTCTACTAAAACGAGGTACCCAAACATTTTCCTCTGTGCCCCAACATGTCTTTTTATAGAGAGAGCAGTTAAATAACTGATTTCATGGAGGAAGTTGGCCACATAAGGAAGGAGAAAGCTACCAATCTCTATTGATTTTCTGTGAGCTCTGTGGTGAAAGTGGGAAAGACAGACAAAAAAAGTGAGTAGAATCAGCAGAATCAGTGGTTTTATGCACTTTGAATCTAAGGACGAGTTCCTCTGGCTGCTTTATAACTTGTTCATAACTCCTAAACTAATTTCGTAAAGGCTCATCTGAAGCCTTAGCTGGTCATTCTGTCACTGTAAACTTTTCAGGCAGAAAAAGTGGCAGCAAATATAGATCACTGATTTGATAATTTAGATCAGAGCTGGTGTTGGAGTGACCATGTCCTGTAAGGAGGACTTACGAAACAATCCTCTTTTCCATGACTTCAAGCAGTACTAAATCTTTGTTCCCAGCTGGAGCAGTTTTAATTATCTGAAGTGTTTTTAACAGTAATTAAGAGAGTGAGTGCCCTATCCAAAGCTGAATTGCTGAAGTCAAGGAAAGATTCACAGATTATGTGAAGAGGGTAAGTGGCTTTGTGAGCACCAAGCACAACCATGGTCCTCACCCATCCATGCTGGAGCACTGCCAGGGTGCCCTGCTGCTGCCTTCTGGCCTCTGAAATTTGCTTTTCTCCCCTGGAATTGAAGTAAGGCATTAAAGGTGGAGATAAACTGCACAGTATTTCGTCCAATTAAACCTTCTGGAAGAACTGTCAAATCTTAGCATGAACCTATCTCTAATGATTTCAGGAGACTTTGTGGGTGACAGTAGACCTGCACTGAAGGTCAAATCTGAACAAACAACATGTAATTAGTATGGGTTATGCAAAAGAGATTATTTTGCATAATACTTCATAACAAGCAATATTACATGTATCTTATTTTCTAGGGTATCATAAAAGTATTTTTCAAAGTTGGTGTTTTTCTCATTTCCTTTACAGTCAGGTAGACAGTTTCCAATTATTTCAGATCAGAGTGCTTTGTATTTTTCCTCACATGCTGATAGCAACAATGACTTCAGATCTCATACCTAAAAATGCCTGTTAAAACACTGGTTTAATCTGAAGGACATTAAATCTACAGAAAATTATGAAAGAATGAAGAAGCACATCCCTTCTTACACTTGGCTTGTTGGGTAGAGTTCAGATAACATGCTGCCTTCTGTATTTGTTTATGTTTTTGCTAACTCAGCGTAACAGAAATTATCTAATTTTCTGCAGAACATTTCTGTACTCAAATTCTTCATTACCATTGCCATCCCCCAGCCCCCTCAACCTCCTCCTTCCCTTTTTTTGTTAAATATAATGAAAACTTTGGGTATCAATGGCATGGCAATGAAGGTAGAACATGTAGACTCAATAAGAGGTGGGACCTACTGCCATCAACTAAGCCCGAGACAACTTCAAAGAGACCATGAAGGACATCTCTTGAAGAATGTAGGCTAGGGCACAGTAGAATCACATGGTCCTGCTGCAGGGTTGTCACTGGGAGCATGAGGTGTCCAGAGACTGGAGTTAATTGATGGAGAAGTTACAACTAAGTAAGAGCTATCAGAACACCCCATATGAAGCCATAGCTTCACCACATCTCACAGAATTTCTGACACGCTCCCTGATGATGGGATGCAGCAGCCAGTGACTGGAGGGGATGACCATATCTCCTCTGTGCACTTTGAGGTTTTTATTCAAGCAAAAAATATAGCAAATAATTTTTGCTTCCTGTAATTTCAGATAACAGGCAGATGTGGTTTGTGAACTCCCAGAGTCAGATCTCATGGCATTCAGGTAGAGCATCATCACCTTTAGAGGAAGGCTGGAATCTCTGATGTAGTGATTTACTTAAGAAAGTATGAGTAAACATCTTAAAGCCAAGTCCTTGAAGGAAACTCCAGATTGAATGAATGTTGCCTTTCATACAAAACAAAGATGCTTAGTTGCCTACAAGATAGCAGCCTTGAAAAATTAAACTGTCTTGGTGTTAGATCCTTATATCCTATTTGGGGAAAAAATTCTGTGATTAGTAAGGTGGAATGGGAACATCTATTACTTTTTCTTGACAAGCTACCAAAAAGATGAAATTTCAGAAAAAATTCAGATGAAGAATCACATAATCACTGAGGCTGAAAAGGCACTTCTGGAGATTTTCTTGTCCAACCCTTGCTCAAGCAAGGTGAGCTCCAGCAACTTGCTCAGGATTGAGTCTGATTGGGTTTTGAATATCTCAAAGATGGTTTGGACAACCTATTCCTATGTTTGATCAACTTCACAGTAAAAGAGTTGTTTTCTTGTGTTCAGATGCAATTTCATGTGTATTCAGTTTGTGCCCATTGCCTTTTGTCCTGTTACTGGGCATCACTGAACAGAATCTGGCACTCTTCATTTTCTTCTACCAGGCATTCTACATTGATGAGTTTCCCCTAAAATTGTCTTCTCTCTTTCTAAGCAGTCCCAGGTCTCTCAGCCTCTTCTCATTTATCAGATGGTCCAGTCCCTTCATCACTTTCATGGCCCTTTGCTGGTCTCATTCCAGCACCCCTGGGGAGCCCAGAGCTGGACGCAGCATACAAATGCTGGATCCATCAGTACTGGAGAATCCTCTCCTTCAGCCTGCTGCCTGTGCTTGTGTCTAAAGCCACCCAGGAAGCTGCTGACCTTCTTTGGTCAAAAAGGCACATTTCTGGGTCATGGTCAGCCTGGTGTCCCTGAGGATCCCCAGACCATTCTCTGCAGTGCTGCTTCCAAGCCTGTAGCCTCCAGCCTGTCCTGATGCCTGGGATTTTTCCTGACCAGGTGCAAGACTTTGCATTTCCCCTTGTTGAATATCATGACACTCCTCTCATCCCAGTTCTCCAGCCTGCCCAAATTCCTCTGAATGGCAGCACACCCAACTGTTATGGTAACCACCTGTTTTTGTGTCATCTGCAAACTTGCAGAGGGTGCACTCTCTCCAAACACCTAGATAATTAATGGAGATGTTAGCCAATATTTGCCTCACTATTGATCCCTGGAATACTCTACCTAAAAAAGTGTGTACAAGGCACTAAGTACATTGAGGAGAACCTCAGTTCCACCAAACATTTTCCTCAAGTTTGTAATGCAGTTTTAATTGAACTAAAATAAAGCTTAATCATAACTTCCCTAAAATCATAAATCTCTGTCACTACAATGATGTTATGCTATGGTGCCAAGGATGCTAATTATATGTTTTCCATATATTTCTAGTTAGCCTCATGTTATTGAATTCTAGCTAATTTTATACTATTCTTTTTTTTTTAACACAAGTATAATTGTCATGTGTGAAGATGGAAGATAAATTTTACCCAGACATTTTGTATGAATGACAGCATGCCACCCTCATAAGATTTGTATGGTGAAGTGATTCCTTTTTCTGGACTGACTGGAAAAAATATAGAGAAGTTATATAAGGCCCTTGCAGATCTGAACTGGAAGATGGGTGGTGGAATAGGTAGCACTGACCTTCAAAGGTAAATACAGTGTGAGAAAAGCTGCTTTGACTGTAACTAAACAGTGCCAACCAGTTAGGGAGAAGTTAGCTTGGAAGCTGAGGAGCAAGAGGAAGGAAATTAAATTGTTAGAGTTCAGATCACATACACTGAGACAATAATTTCCATATATCACGTGTGAGATTCTTCTGCCAAGTGAGAAAGTATCATTGATTTTACTCACAGAGAGTTATAGCAGAAATGAGAGGAGCATCATAAATCTCTACCAAACACTGAAAGTGAGCTCTGTTCATCACCATTTCCTCCCCTCTCCATCAAAGCAGGTGGGGCAAGAGTTCTCAAAAGACAAAAAAGTAGAGCAAAAGTACTAAGAGAGACAGTACTAGAGAAAAATGAAAGGGCAATGAGTGGTTTGTCTCCAAGTGTGGATGTGATGCCCTACACAGCTACAAGCAAGTTGCAGGCATTAAACAAGTGAATAATGAGCTTCATGACAGGTGTTGATTGGAATTTCTTTTGTGCCACTCTCTCTGCTCCATGCTCTCTGTGAGCAGTGAGAGGGAGTCAGAAACATCACCTGCTTGCTCAATAAGGATTACATTGTCCCTCATCTCAATGAAGCAAAAGCTGGAGAATATTTGCTGCCTGCTCAGAGCCAGTCAGGTATGCAATGCTGTGGGCAAAGAGTGATGGAGCCTAAGGACACAACTGGCTTTTGGAGAGTCTGGCCTCAGTTGACTCTGAAAAGGGCTTTCCCTACTATGGAAGCAATTGGTCTACAATCACTCTGTGATTCATATCTCTGGGCTAAAACATATTGCAAAGAGAGTAGAAGCTTGCACTTCTGCTTTGAGGATTGATAAGAGGGTGAAAAGTGAGAGAGAAGTACCCCTGTCTAATCTAGAGTAGGTAGTCTGTCCTCAAATAATCATCTACAGGTTAAGAGGGGAAAAGATTTCAGTGTTTTGTTCTTGCTCTGTGTCTCCTTGGAACATCTGGCCCTCCATCAGCACATTCTCCCTCATTGCTTCCCTGTTGTACAGGAGTGGACTTGGGACATGACAGGCTGCAAGTTGTAAAGAGCTGGTTTCCACATGGATCCTTCAGTGCTGGTATGGAATGTGGAATACTTCCTACATCTCCTTGCCCAGGAAATAGAGTGCCTTTTGTCACCACAAGTGAATTTATTTTCTCTTGCCCAGAGTTTTCCTCTCTGGATTACTGATCTTTGATGATTTTCACTGAGGCTATACTGGTGAAAGCTCTGGGAAATATTTCCTCAGCTATTTTTTTTGCCTCTAATGATCTGATGTGAACTTCTGATATGAGAAAGTAAAGAATCTGCTTCCTGTTTTGGTTTCTTATAAATGTATTTGGACTCTCATGTAAACATCACTGCAATTTCCATATACATTTCTACTTAGAGATCAAAGAGATCAAAGAAAATACTTTTATTCAATCAAATCATCTCATGGGGGAAAAGGTAGCAAAATCCTGCAGTGGAGGGAGGACAAGAAAGAACAGAAACAATTTCAGCACTTAGGACAGAAACCTTAGGGTTAGACACCTTTAAGAAGGAGCAGGTGGTTTTGTGAAGGTTGGAAGAGACAGGGAGGGAGAGAAGATACTGACAGGTACACAGAATGTGAGCAGTAATGCTGTGATGGCAGCCAGGAGAAAAAGGACAGCTGAAAAGACAGCACTGAGAAAATAAAGCAAAAATATAAGAAAGGAGAGATACAGCTACCCATCCCTGAAATTCCTCTCTCTAGGTTATTCATTCTACCTGTAAATATGGTGCTGTCAGGGTGCATTGCTTCAATGGTCACTTCTTGGAATCACAGAATTTGCTGAGTTGGAAGGGACCCATCAGGATCCTCAAGTCCAACTCCTGACCCTGCACAGGACACCCCAGGAATCACACCATGTGCCTGAGAGCATTGTCCAAACCCTCCTTGAACTCAGACAGGCTTGGTGCTGTGAGTAGTTTTCTGGGGAGCCTGTTCCAGTGCCCAACCACCCTGTGGGAGGAAAACCTTTTTCTTATATATATATATAAATATCTCCTTTCTATTAGATATAATTTATATCCCTTAATGTCAATTTCAGACAGTCAGGCAACAAAAGCCCAAGGCATGCAAACATTGAGGCTCCTGTGAGAAGGAAGGTCATCCTGCCCCATTTTCATGTCTTTTCTCACAAAGGCCTTGAGCAGGTGGGAAAATAGTGCTAATCAAGGTACACAAAACCAAAAAATCCACAGTGGCATCATGAGGGTATCAGATGAGGTCTCTATACTTGTGCTAGAGAAAGAGCTGAAGCCTTCACACCCTGGCAGAGGTTGGATGAGTGTGACATACACAGAATGACGTCTCCCAGGCACTGGCAGGGGTGTGAGTTCCTCGAACATATTTCACACTGAAATCAGAGGAAAGAGTCTTGAGCAATGCTCTGTGCACCCTGGGATACCTGGCTCCCAGACCCACATCTGAGAGCTCAAAGCACAAGGATATCAGAGGCACTCCCCGAGATGCTGGCAGGCAGGTAGGAATGGCTGCACCCCAGTGGAGCCTGCCTGGTGGCCTCCACTCTGGGAATGCTGCAGCTCAGCAGCCCTTCTTGCAATAGAGGGACACAGAAAGTGTGGGCAGGTGATATCACAGCACATCATGAGGTTCCTACTGGTGTTCACGCTGATAGAGCTGAAAGAGCAGAAGAAACAACTTAAAATACGAGGCGTTAGAGACCCCAGAGTAAATACTCCCCAAAATTCTGCCACTTAAAGCTGATATAAAGGAGTTTGCTCACATAAACATTCCCATGTATTAAAATGGGATTGCTTGTTTGAATGCTTCAGGTCTTAGGAAATGTTTGTTTGGGTTTTTTTCCTACATATAAAGTTTTAATATTACTATTGTTGTCTTTTCTTACAAAGATAAACAGAGTTTTAGCACAGCATGTCATCTTGTTACTTCTTTCTAGTTAGGTTTTATAAATACTGCTTTACATAATGTTTTTGATATTTTCTGATATCGCCTCTCTTACTGTATCATTGGTAATGCCTACATTTGTTTCAAACTGATGATAATGTTTTTATTGCAATTTATTTTACTGACTATATTGGAATGAGTTGCAAATATATCACGCACAATTTCCTCTTATATCAGTAAATTCTCATTCCTTTTAATCACTTTGTATGATGGCTTGCTTCCTCAAATCCAGTGTACTTTGTTTCTTGCTTTTATCCTTTTCTTTTGTAGATATTGCTGACCTTCATCCAAACACTGTTCTCATAATCAGGTAATATAACCACAACTTTAAGCTTCTTCCCAGCTTTATCCTTTCTCACACATGATGGATGAGCTCTGTTTAAGCCACAGCCACCAGTATCAGCATTCAGGTCCATGTACTGGAGATAATGGGGAGCTTTGCTGTACCTGAGGGACCTGAGATACAAGGGAATGAGCTGAAAAGGAGAGCTGCACTAAGAGGGTTTGGCAAACTTTTTCACAGGACAATGACAGTGACCTGCTCAGTGCCTTCTATTTAAGAATCACCTGGAAGTAGGCTTTGCCACAGTGCTTGCTTAAGCTCCTTTGAATTAATTGCTGTAGTTCTCAGCTTTATTATTAATGTGTACTTTGTCATGGATAATCCAATTCATGTGTGTTACACCTCCCCCTTGGCTCAAAGCCTCATTAAATCTCCAGAGAGATGTGTTTCCTTCCAGTGTGGCCACATATTCGTGTAAACATCTTCAAAATCAGGTCCAGGGGCCCTGTCTTCAAAATTTTTGTACTGACAGTCTTCCATGCAATGGACTTTCAAAAATGTATTAAAAAAAGAAAGTGAAGAATTCATTTAATGAACATTTACATTTATTATTCTGTCATATTTGCACGTGTTTAAAGTGTTTGTGGAACTGTGACACGTGAAACACAAAATTTTTTGTGCAAATCATGCAAACATTGCCTAATGTGGACTCTGGCCAGCAAAGCAGAGTATGAATATTGCATCTGACTGAGAGGAATCCCAGTGTTTAAGACATTACTAGTAAGTAATGGGTGACTTCTGTGAAATTAATTGATGATCTCAGACTTTCTCCTTCTGGAGAGTTAACATCATCATATAAATGAAATCATTATTCTACTGTTTTACAAGCTTGAGAGAGAGATAATGAATAGGACAGGTAAAATAGCTGAGTGACACCTTGTCTTTAAAACAAGGAGGCAGCTAATTAACAGGATACTAGGGTGATAACTTTTATTCCCACTGCCCTTGCATGTCTTCCTTAGGTTGGAAAATAGAGCTTCTAAGGTCTCTGAAACAGATAGAAATCTCCACACGAGTTTCTGAAATTCCTACATGAAGCTGATAATTTTCCTGTGAGAATTTTATACCAAATGTTTTCTAAACTCTTTACTGATGACTGGAAAATGAGGTTTTATATAAAAACAACCTAACCCTTGGAAAAAAATAAGGTGATTAAAAAAAGCAGAAGTAACAATATGCAAGAATGCAGCTTTAATTAAATAACTTATGTGGGGGAAAAAAATTCCAGGATATTTTTCATCAGTTCAGGACTGCTAAAGAAGAATATATTCTACTAAAAAGGGTTCAGCTATTTTCAGTACCTAAACCCAAATATATATATTATAAAATTAAAGGTGCCTTAAGATAACATCTATTCTATCCAGCCTTTGGAAGGCAGTATCAAGATGTATTATTCTTGACCCCTGTTTGTCTAACTAGTTCTTGAAAGTCTCTAATAATGGAGATACTCTTTATCTATCCATCCATCAGCACAGCCCAATGTTTTCTTTTAACTTGCTTTTCTCATTTTTGCTCATGTCTGCACAAACTCTTCCATGCATCAGCTTAAGTTGTATCTTGTCTTACTGACCACAGCTTTGGAAAGCAGTTTATTTTGTTCTTTGGATCAGTTTTTGATGTACTTCTGTATTTTTCTCATATGCCTTGTTCAGCATTCTCCTCTTACTGCCAAGAAACCTGAGTTTGCTCAGTTTTTCCTTGAAGGTCATGTTTGCTTTACTTCTGAAGGGTTTCACTATTTTTCTATGGATTCTGCCCTTAAAATCTTACTGAAGTTAATTTATATGTTAACCACTCCTTCTTTTTTTACCCCCAAAACCATGTCCTGTGATAGAACATTTGATGTAATTGACAGAAATTTTCTTGACAAACTCATGACTTCAGTCATGACCCAAGTCCTTATTGTTTACAGGGCAAGACATCAAATCTTCATCTTTCTCATCACTAAACTATAAAACAGATGTGAAGTTTCTCATTATTGATTAATAGCTTTTTTCATACTTATTAGTATGGCAGTGTTCAAGGGACTAAGAACATAAGAATATGGCATGGAATGTGGAGTTTGATCATTCTTCTGAGAGCTTTCAATAAATCATCAACTCAAGTACAGTGTCTGAGTGTCAGCAAAACCTAAAAAAATTCCTGAAATGGTATCTGGCTGGTGAGCTGGTCTTAGAAGACATGGTGGTCTTATCATGACACACAAGGAATTTGAGCATCTCTGTCAAGAAAAGGTCAAACAGAACTCACTTCTGTGTGGCTGCTGCAAGGCTGGAAGTTGTTGCTTTCCCAAGGACCCTTTGCTCAGCATGGCACTGATGAAAGGTCAGATAATCAGTGGGGATCAGCAACTCTGTGGAACTGTGTAACCAGATAGTCATAAAGCTTGCCAAGTAATAGAACAGCAAAACAGATTGGTCTTATCCATAAAAATCCTGACTTACCTGGAGACTTATAACACAGGTAAGAAAATAATTATACAAGCATCTTGATAATTTCATCTCCATTTAGTAGTTTGCCCTCCAAAGTTTGTTTTTCTGTTGGGAAACTTTCCTCATGGGTTATTATAAAACCACTTCCCCTGCCTTTAATAGTGTTTCTCCTCCCACACATTTTCATAGCCTTCTCCCCAGATGTCTCTCCTTAGAATGTGAGTAGGAAAAATAGAGCGGCAGTAACGCCAGTAAGACTTTTTGCTCTCCCATGAAAAACAAAGCACAGCAGCAGATACAGATGGTCCCTCTCACTTCCTTGCAGAATACAACTGAAAAACATCAAGCTGCATGAGGCACTGCTCTCCTCAGTTCCTCTTAAGGAAATAAAATACACATGACATTAGTAATGAAGTCCTGCTTTGCCACTTGGTACATTCTCAAAACCATGCTACTGTTGCTAAGAATCATATAGAATAGAAATAATAAGGCAATAAACAGCCCTTATGGGTCTTGGCACAATTTCATCCTTGAGAAGTCTCCTTCAGGGGGGCTCCAAGCAGACATTTGTGCAATGAATAGAGTGCTGGAGATGGAATATCACATCTGCTGCAGAGCTTATACCCTGCTTGGCACTACTGGCAACAAGACACAAAGAAGGAAATAAAGCAGTGCAAGTGTGGAAGGTTCAAGTGGGATTTAGGGGAAGAGGGAATTCGGGTATTATTTCAGGCCTCCTGTGGGAGCCTGTTGGCTGGCAACCATGTACCTGTAATCCTCTTCTCCCCTTTCACCAGACCACCACTAGATTAATTCTCATGTCTGCTGCTGACAGGTTTATGAATTACCTCATTAGCTCCTGTGAGTCTGCATTCTTCCATTCAGAGTGAGAGAACAAATAAGCAAAGACAAAACAAAGACAAAAATTCCTTAGCAGCCTGGAATTCATTTGTCAGGCAACACAATAATATGGTATAAAGAATTAATGCAAAAACAACAACAAAAGTCCTGGTCAAAATAATTACATTTCATTTGTGCCTGCTGCAGAAAGGAATATAAGGTTTGATTATTTATTTGGAACTCTGTATTGATCAGTCTTATATTCATGTTTTCCTGGAGACCATGCACTCAAACTTTACCTGCAAGCACTCTCTGTATATTGAGCTACTACTACGTTGCCATGAAATTATTTTCTTCTTTTCTTCCTTGTAATTTTACAGTGTTATATTTGTTCTAGGAAACTCCAGTTCTATATGAATTGTAAAAAACACATAGTGTAGAAATACATATTAAAAATATAAACAATAGCTATAGCTGTGCATATGTTTTCAAGATGAGAGAAAAGGACTTTTTTCCTCTATAAAATATTTAAAAGCTATTATTTATTGACTATGTTTTAGTCCTATAATTCCTAGATGAACAAACCTGTTTTGGGGAAGGAAATCCTGCATATCCATTTTTAAAGCTAAAAACCTGCAAAGCTTCCTAAAGTCTGATAAGCTTGGCTTATGGGAGCTAGTTTTGAGTCATATACTTATAAAAAACCATCTCCTTATTGCTCATGCTCTGCTAAGTTTACAGCTTAGCCTCAACAGTGGTATTGTCTGCAAAACAATGTGCAAAAAACCTGTGTTCATTTTTTGTGTGATTTTCTCTGTTCGGCCAAACATGAATGCATAAAGTCCATCGTTAAGTGCCTGAAAAATTAGTTTTTATTTGCACAGTCAGCAACTCCCATGTACATTTGTGAGGTATTTTGACACTTCTGAAATACACATACTAATTTTTCTTTTTTTGAGATGACAGACTTGGACTGTAAGCCTGAAACTTAAAATGGGTGAAATAGGATGCTTGGATTAAAAATTGCTTTGTAGACATCTTAGAAAATAAGTGGAAGGCAGATTTTCAGAAGGACAGTATTAACAGTGCACAAATCATACAGCAATTAGTAAATTATGGAAAGTATCAGGCAATATTAATGAAATAAGATGACATACCATTGGATTTTTGTGGGAAATTTCACACCTAAACAGGCAGAGAAAAGCCAAAGCAGGGCCACCTCTAGTGTCAGACTGCACTGCTCAGGGCTTTGTTCAGTTGTGTTTAAAACCACCAAGGACAGAGGTGGCACGGCCACCTTTCAAAAATAACTGAGCATGGCCTCATAATGACCCTGAGCAGCTCTCTTGCCACTCCTGGGTGTATCCATCAGACACCACTGGCGTGGGTATTTCAGGAGCTCCTGACCTTTATTCTCCTCTAGCAAGGGTAACTTTTCCTTGCTTCAGACTTTCCCACTGGTCTCAGGAACCTGGGATTCATTCCTAAGGGCCAGTGTTGCTAGGAAAGACAGGCAAGTAAAACATTGAGAACCTCAGGTTCTTCTGTGTCTTTTGTTGCTGACAACAAATGGGGCTGCTGCCCCATTTGGAAGCAGGCACACATATTCCCTCCCTCATTTTCCTTTTTCTCTTTTTGTGCCAGTAGAAACCCTTCTTGTTCCCTTTCACCTGTTGCTCTTTTCAGCTCCTGTACTTATCCTTACTTATCCTTCACTAAACTTAGAGTTTATTGAAGAGCTCCTTTTTCATCCAAGCTCATCTCCTGCCCCATTTGCTTGACATTCTGCTCATTGAGTTGGTCCATTTTTGAGCTTGAAGGAGAATCAACCATCTCTGCTGGACCACTCTTGTTTCCAGAGCTGTATCCTGTGAAATTCTTCCAAGAACCTCTCTGAACCAGGGTTGTGATCCTGCTGCTTTTTGCCTTGTTTCCTCCACTCAGGATCCTGAACTCTGCCATCTCATGGTCATTACAGCCAAGGTTCCTCCTGACCTTTGCATCCCTGACTGGCTTTTTCTAAGAATGAAGTCCAGAAGACCTTCACTTTTTGACTTCCAGTTCAGCTGTGCTGGGATGTTGTCCTAATGCCATCCTGGATGGTTTTTCACACTATACAGCCCCTTCAGCAGATATCAGGGTCTGAAAACCTGAGATTTCTTCCAGTTATCTGAAGGATCCAGTCGTGCAGACTATCCCACATAGCAATAAGTCTGCTTGCCTGCAGATGCACACAGACCTTTGTTCCTCCTGTTCTTCACGCTGCAGGCAGTGCTGTACAGCTCTTCAGAGAGGCACTCAGGTGTGATGATTTCCCAGAAAGTGTATGAGATTTTCCCCCATATGCCTGGGAAACATTATCAGCAGTCTGAGTCAAAGAAGAAAACATGAGTAATATCAAATGTTTGTAACTTCCCAGGTCTGCTTCAGATTCAGAAAGTTATATCACCATGATGCACTGGTTGAGTGTTCAAACACCATTAGATGTATCCCTTAGGGCACATTGTCCTGCCTGTAGAAAAACAGCTCCTGATTTAATCTTGGACCATCTACAGGGACTGGTTTATCAGTCACCTATAACAGTATAGTCAGATTCCATAACCTAGTAAGTGAAAAACACCCAAATGTATGTTCTAGTAAAACTACCCAAAAGTTAGCAGATGATCAATTAGAAAGTGGCTAAAAGCATAAAAATTTTGCAGACAGCATGGAGGCTGTTTGAAGGCTCAGACTAATTTTTTGTGTCACTTAATGTGCATGGCAAATCAATGTTTTAGGTTCAGAGTAAGCGTATCATAAATCAGAAAGGACTTGAAAAGGATCTTAAAAAAGAAAAAAGGCCATGCTAAAGAGAAAGAAGGAAACTTGCATGTAAGAAGATGTCTCTAAAACTCTGCTCAAGTGAGGAAGGTACGAAGAGACACAAACTCTGGGAAAGTTAAAAGTTAATTCACAGCAAGGCAAGCCAAGCCAAAAAAGATTTTGATGAGAAAATTGCTAAAAGCATTTAAACTAGCCATAAAAACACAACTTACAAAAAATTATTGGAAGCAGGAAGCCTGCCAGAGAATCCTTGGGGCTGATAGCTGGCATAAGCATAGAGGGATTACTCAAGGAGAAAAAGTAATGAATTGTCTGTGTCAGTGTTTGTTATACAAAAACTTAGCAATATTCCTAAATTGGTTATAAACTTTAGTGGGATAGGAGTTTAAAGAACCCACTCAAAACTAAGGCACAGAATATATTGTAGAAACGTATCTGTCAGACTGGCAAAAATAATAGCAAAATATAGAATGAATGGACACACAAATAAATATTAATATAATGATCAGGACTTCATTAGGGTTTTGTAGAAGAAGGTAATACCTTACACTGTCTCTCAAGTTTTGAAAGGCTCAAGAGATGCAACAGAAAAAGAGGGTCTGTATAAAAGAGGATCTAATATACATGAGTTTTGAAAAGGCTTTGGTAAGGCTTGTCAGTAGAGGCTCTTAAAGAAATGAGACAGTCAGAAAATGAAAAAAGGAAGGTGCTCTCATGAATTAATAACTGTATAAAACACAGAATACAACAAAAAGAGATAGATGGAGTGTTTCCAAAACAGGAAGAAAAATTGAGCATGATCAGTGACATCCTGGTCAGTGCCACTCAAAATTTTTATCAGTGATTAGGAAAATTACATGAATGAAGATGTGACAAAGTCTGATGACAGCATAAAATTATTCAACCTAATGAAAATTAATGCTGCCTATCTGAAGATCTGCTGAAGGGTCTGGCAATATGGAGATTGTAAAGATGGAATGGCAGGTGATAGGACTGTGCAAAGAGGCTGATAAGAATAGCAGTTAGTCCTTTAGTGGTTACTATTTATTACTTTTTCACTTAGTTAAATTATCTTGTTCTAAAATGAAAGATAAATCAGACCAGGGCTCTTGGTGGATGAAAACTGTGGCAGAACATTGCTAACCTTTTCTGTGTTACCTGGCTGTGCTGTGTCAATGCTTCTACTCAGTGGAGCAATGCTGAAGTCAACCAAGAAAAGGATATTTTCATGCTTTCCAGTATCAACAGTTAGAGTCCAAATCAATTTGTTTTGATTTAAAAAAATATCCCAAATGATTGGTGCAAAGATCAGAAAATGTCTCCTATGATTTACTATAATTTCTTGGCAAATTATTTTAAGAGGAAGTTTTTCTTTTTTTCACTTAGTATTTGGCAAGAATTTTCCACCTTGCCTCACATTGATCTGAAATTCCCTTCTGAGAATAAAGACACTGTAGGGATATGTTTGTGTGTTATTGCCTTTAGGATTCATTATGTAATAAATTTAATCTGTGTGCATCCTCAGCAGAGACTGAATTTTAAATGTCAAATGAATCCACCAAGGGCACAGGGAACTAGAAAAATAATTCAAAATACTTTTTGAATGTGTTAAAGCAAAAATACAGTAGAACACCATTAAAGTGCTTCAATTATGATGATGATTATCTTGGAAGATTTGTTCCCAGTGTAGGTGGAAAGGTTCTGCTTTTGATAGATATCTGGGTTGGATTTAATGTTTTTCTCTTGAAAGCATCCAAAAGCCCCTGTGTGTGAATTTTAGCTCTTCATAGTCAGACAGGAAGAATTTCCTTGCCTGTCTCAAACCTAACTGTGCCAGAAATGCGATGCCTGTGGGTTGCAGCAGCAGCCAGCCCCCTTGGGGCAGTGCACATCCTACTTTACTAAGCATAAATGTTAGGCAGAAAAGTGTCTGTCTGGCCAGGGAGGGACTGGTACTAAGAGGTCAGCCATCAAAACCCTACTCCTACCACACCTTTGACATCACTGACATCCTGATAATGCCTTTGTTTTGCAGATGAGAAAAACATAACAGAAAATGTAGACTTGATTGTAATGGAAAATTCATAGGAAAAAATCCTTATAAATTTCTTTTTCATAATGTATAGAAAAATGTGTATCATCTTCTCTTAGAGCAAAAAAATCTGGTTTAGCACATCCACACCAGCAGTGAGTTTGAGCAGGGAAATTTAATAATGCTTTCATATCAGCAAGATATAAACCATCTCTGATACACTACATATAAACATATGTAGTGTATCAGAGAACTTCAGTCAAAATAATAGAAAATGGAATATTATTTTCAAAGTGCAATAACCAAAACCATAGTTAGTAGGTATTCTCCTATATGAAGAAGGAAGAGCTCACTCTTTGAAAAGCCTGGCAATCTTCAAATGCTTTTAAGAAGCTTGTGGCATAGAGCTGCTCAGTCATTCAGCAAAATCCATGGCTTTGGTGTGTTCTGCCCTCAGCATGAATCTCTACCTATGCTGCAGATTAGAGCACTGCACTGGAGAACTCAGAACAGCTTTGCACCTGGAATTTGGCAAGGCTAAACCCCACTGTTTCCTTAGAAATCAATAAAGCAAAATCAAAACCTCTGTCTCTGTCTGAGTGGCACTTACCCTGTGTGTGTCCAGAGCTCTGCAGACTGTCACAGACAGGACATCCCATGCTGGGTATGGGGACTTTCAGGAGGAAGATTTGCAATGTTTTGGCTTTCCAGTCGAAAAAAAGAGCCCATTTCTTTCATTAATGGGTATAATTCATTTCACCTCCTTCAAAGGAAAGTGAACTTTGGGTGATATTAGTTGCTTTCAATATTTCAGTATTGTTTTCAATTTCAGTTAAATTACATTTCTACTATTCTTGGTACTACAAGTGGTATGGATTCATAATTCAATAGCTTTTCCAGTGAAAAACCTGAGACATCAGATTTGGTGTCAGGATAAAAACAAACAGAAACAGTAAGAGTAAATAGGTATGAATTCTGAGAATATAATAGAATTTCCCAGGTCAGAAAAACAGGAACAAACTCTTCAGAAAAGAGAAAAATAATTTGTCGGACATTGTAACTTTAAAATCCTAATTAAACCAATTAATCTACCCAGCATCCAGACAGAATTGTAGAAACTTTGGCAAAACAGAGACCACTGGAATGAGAATTTTTACTTGATGAAATAAAATATTTTCCTATTTTTTTCCTTCTTAAATGAGAGCCATTTTCTTCACTCAGAAAAATGCCTCCACAGTGTATTTGAGAGCTCAGGGTGTGTAAAATTGTGCAAATCAGCTTTTCTGGCAGGCTGGGTATCGAAGAACTCATCTTTTCAATGAGGATGTGCAAATAACAATGTTAATACTGAAATTACTCAGCTCCAGAATGTAGAATAATGTTTTCATTTAAAGGAAAAATTCTTCAACCTTCTTTCAATGACCATTACCAATAGGCATTACTCTGACTTGATATCACTTTGATCCATGTGGCTCAGTACAAAACATATGTAGAGATAAGAAAAAATAATTTTCTTTGGATCTGTGGGCCATCACTTTATGTTTTCAAAAGTTTGTATAGGTTTTTTAGGTTTGTGGAGGGTGTGGAGGTTTGTGTGTTTCTGCTTGAAGTTATCATTGTAAGAGAGAAACTAATGGTGCCTTTTTGGTAGAAGTCAGTAAGTGCTCAGCAGCTCTGTAAATACCTACTAACTTTTTTTCCCAAGCTCCCATTCCACTGTGCTGATATCTTTAACCAGGTAGATTTTGTGCTGGAGTGATGCTGCAGAAACATTTCCATCCATCTGAATTTTCAGCCAGGTGAATTTTCAAATCTTTGCATGTACAAATGAGCTCTGGTAATATTGTAAGAGTTTTGCAACATTTATCAGTTGCTCTACTGTCATTCCACCATGGAGCTGCTGAACCTCTCTAGGAAACAAAGGCAAAACTCATGCTCATGAGAACCTGAAAAAGGTGGTGTGATGACCCTGACTGCCAGGAGGGACTTCATCCATTCCCATAAAATGTCAGCAGGAAAAACAGACTATTGCTGTGTAAAATTAGAAAGAGTCAGTCTTTTAAATGCTGTAGACTTTAAAATGTCAGTAATGTTTTGAGTTGGTGCTTTGTAGAATTGTCTGCCCTGTTGAGTTGTGATCTCAGTTCTGGAACATGGTAGCAGGAGCTGGACTCTCCCTGGGCACAGTTTCTGGCCTAGTTTTGTTTGCCCCTTGGGAATAGAGATAAGAGTTGTCACCTGGCAGGTATTACATTTTTTTAAAATTTCCTGTAAAAAGAGGGGCTCCACACTGATAGTGCAGGTTCACACCATGGACAGCCCATATTTTGTGGTCAGGCTCTTTGGTGTCAAGCAGCTTAGACTGCAGTAAGTGGTGGAGTGCCTTTGTCATTTCACCATGGAAAGGAACCTGTCTTTACCCTTACATTTACCTGAACTTTGAGCTGGGAGGAGCTGGGTCAGTCTCTGTGTGATTCACACACACCTAAGTCAGACCATGGAACAGCCAGAACAGTGACTGAGAACAGCAAAGGGTTAAGTTCTGCTCCTGGCCACATGGAAGGCAGCCTGGTTTGCTGGCTTAGTGCCTTTTAGAGGTGTTGACTGTTGAATCTTTACTGAGCACTGGACTTGCTGGGATTCTGTCACCATTTCCTATAACCCGTTATAAAATCCTCAATTGTGGGGACTTGAGGATTTCAGGGATGTCATTTAACCACAAGCCCCCAGTCTAAACTCACCTTAGCACCAAGCAGCTCTACCCAAATCCATGGGCCAGGCATGGTTATTTGTCACTTGGGAGTGACAGAGGTACCTTTGACAAGCTGGACACTCTCTGTGGGCTTCACTCCCAGTGACCTCTCATTCTCCTGCCTCATTGTATTTTCTTGGAGGGTGAGCTCTGCACACACCTACACCCAAGCTGCTTCCAAAGGGGAACTAGGAAGGTCTTACATCTTATACAAAGTCCAAACCTTGCTACCTGGAAAGTTTTCTAAAGTGTTCCGAACACCCTCAAAAACAAAGGAAGCAATCTGAATTTATCTGCTGTCAGAACATCAGAAAATAAGGGAGAGATTCAGTGCCTACATTTTCCTACCTCTGACTATTGAAAAGTTTAATGATATAACCTGAAGCATCACATTAAAAATAAAGCACAGGTGGAGATTAAAATCAGGATATTGTCATGATGAAACTGACAACAGCAAGAGATCTAAAAAGTGACTGTTCTGGAAAAAAATTTCAAAGATTAATTGGTAAAAAACAATGTTATTTTAGAAGCTCCCATCAAGAAAAACAACCCTCCAGAAGATGTTAAAAATAGAAAAGTATGAGTTTTGAGATTAACATTTCCAGCTGAGGGAATACCTAAGGAGAAAAAAATTTAAATGTTGTTGCCTGAAAGGTTTTCAGTTATCTGTGCAGATTAAAAAAGGAATTGAGATTCTGTGTGAGGCTAAAGGCTCTGCTGCTCAGAGAACCTCTTTGTAATGAGACTTCTGAACGTTCTGCTTGCAATGCCAAGGAAATTATCCTCAGTAGGAAAGCAGGATATTCAGGATCCTTCTGAAGTGGTGAAAAAGTCTGAATTAGGGAATTGGTTGGGAGTAAGAAACACCTTAGTGTGAGGGTCTAGTTTTCTCCAGACTTAGATCTATTCAGAGACTGACAAGTGTTACTTTTTCCTTGAGTGGGATGCAAAAATGTTGTGAAAGGGGTCAAAGTTTAATTCACAAAGTCAAGCTGGGCACACAGCTGTTGAAATATCTTATGAATGGTGCTATGTCCTATGATCACTTCAAAGACATACACCAATACTTCTGTGCATCAAGCACTAGGACAGGTTGCAATACCCTGGGTGTTCTCACCCTGGTGCTTCTGAATTTACACACCATATGTCTAGGTGGCTGGTGACATCACTGCTGTCATGTAAAACAGAGGTCATGAAGCATCATTAAGATTATTCCATCCCTGCTCACACTGTGTTATACTTTGCAGGCACGTGCTTTACTAAAGCCCCTGTTCTTTGAAAGAAATGTCCTTTTTCTCAGTTGACTTGTATGAAGAGCTTGTGGGAAATGGTATTATTCAGTATGATTAAATGTGAGAGAATCTCTCCCAAGTTTTGAGGACATAATATTCTTTTTTTTCCTTTTCCTTCATTTTGAAAAAGTAGTAGAATAACCAGGGAAATTATCAAGTCTATCATGACCAGCTTGGTGAGTGACTGAGACATCAGTACACTAATTAGACCTCTTTACCCTTGTTTGTGATTTGTTCCTGTGCTCACAGTTCCACGAAGTGTTTGATATATACCACAGAATGGAAGACTGAAATGGTACAGGGTGGCTGTGATTACCCTTAAGGGTAAATAAACAGTCTCAGCCCTGCAGCAGTAACTGTCTCTTACAAAAGCTGCCCTTTCCTGATAATTAAAGGCCCATTGGACTCAGTGTCATTACTCCTCCTGATTTCTGTAGGAACCAAGCAGGCCCTTTTCTACTCTGTTAACTGGAGGCTACTTTTTCCAGCCAGAATGACAGAAGATGTGGCAGGAAATGTCTAATCCTGGCTCACAATTCCCACCATGTCCAATATCCAGAGTTTTCCAGCAGCAGAAGAGTGACAGCAGATCTTCCTCTCCTTTATCTGTGATCATAAGCTCTTGTCAGATGTGCTCAGTGTTTCCAGTTCCTGCTCCTGCAACTGTGGGAGCCTGGATTTAGCAGGGAACCACTGCAAAACTCCTATGTACCTTCTGTGATGGTGGGAACAACAAGGGATTTAGTTGTTCTATCACAAGATAAAAAAGGAACAACCCCCAAACCCCTACTGTGTTGGAAAATGGCACAAAGATCACTTTATTTACTGCTTTAAACCCAAGTCTTTCCTGTAGATCTCTCCCAGGAACAGAGTATCATCATGTGCTCATGAATCAACTGTGCCCTTATTTTCATGGAGTAGTTTGTATTCAAACTGTGAGTGATACATCTTGTCTGTGAATGTCTGTGGTGTCTGAAAGAACTGTGAACTTTCTCTTGCTCTTTGTTAAATCCACTTTTCCATGGAATCCTTGATGGTATTTTAATACACCTATAACCATTTGTTTTTTGGAACACATTCCTTTTTAATATTGTACTGAATTCAACTCAGTACCAGGCAGAGCCCTTGCCATTGGTCAGGAGAGGCTAATTTTGTGATTGTATATTAGACCTATGATCTGGGTAAAACTTGCTATTGCTACTGCCATAAGCTGTTTGAAATCAACAAAAGTATTCAGAGGTGCATTGTAAATCTTCTTTTTAGTAAGAACTTCTTGCAACTGAGGCCCTGCTTTATCAGTGGGAGAAATAAGGAAGTGTAAAAAATTAATATTCTTAAGTAAGCTGTAAGCAAAGGAAGTCTTTGCTGAGAAACTAGACCATATATTTGTCAAAGAAACTATTTTTTTTTCCTAATTAAGAAGCTCTTATTAAAAATGAACAAAATAAACCTGATGACAGGAAGTAAGAGCAGTGTTCTTTCCTTGTGAAAGTAGTTTAGTTTTTGATTATCACTTTTCAAATCCTGTTTCCATAACCATGGCAAAAGGACAGAATCCTACTCTGGTCCATGTGCAGAGTGTGGCAGTGAGATGCAGTGATCAAGGCACCTGTCAGCTGACCTGGGACGTGTCTGCTCCCAGCTATGTCACCCACTTTCTCCTGTGAGCACTGATGGCTTGTGAAGGGCATCAATTGTTTGGGTTGCTCCTCCAGAGACTGCTTAGAAGCACAGAATCACAGAATCACTGATGAAAGGGAACTCTCCAGAGACTCAAAGCAAGCCTGGGCTTCAGTGAGGTACAGGTTAAATCACATTGCTCAGGGCCTTTCCTGGGGAAGTCCTGAACAGTTCTACAGGAAACAGATTCCACAGCCCTTGTGGAAGAATTTGTTCTACAGCTTTACTACTCTTCCTGGCAGAAGATTTTCCCCTAATAGCTAAGCAGAATTCCCCTTGCTGCAACATGTGTCTTTTGTCTCTCATTTTTTCACTGTGTATCTTCAAGGAAAGTGTGACACTTCTTCTTCTACCCTCCTGTTGGGTGGTTGAAGACAGTAGTAAGATCCCACCCTTAGGCTCCTCATCTTAAGAATGCTCAAAGACATAAAAATACCCAAAAAGAGGCTTTGGAAAGACTGTTGAAGGAAGGAAGGTCATTGACAGGCTGTCACATAAAAGATGGAATATATGTTTAGAAAATAAAAGATGGAATATATGTTTAGAAAATATTAGTTATGGAACTAAAAATGTCAATATATGTGGAGTGCAGGTTTAATATTGTTGTTTGTCAAAATTCTGAGAAAGAGAGAAGGGCTCTTATCTTCATCACATCTTGCTGTGTTGCCCCACTTGTAGTACAGATTTTCATGTGTCCTGGTGTGACCTCATGTCTTCCAGGTACTGAGACAAGGGGGGGGTTATAAAATACATTGGTAATGTTCTGTTCTCAGCAGCTTTTCACCTAATACAAACATCCAGATCACCTCTTCTTCTTTTCTCTAAAATCCTTCACAGGCATCTTTCTTCTGCAGCAGTGCTTCGATATGCATGCAGTGTAGCAGCTGATGTTTGCCACTGTGATAAACAGCAGATTTTATCTCCTTGACATGTGTTGCAAGACTATCATTCCCTGCAATCACACTGTTTTATACAGCAATATTGCATTGCAAGCAGATACCTCTTTTGATTTTCAGGTACAAGTTAGAATATTTTAATGCTACATATTTAAAAATATTCCATGCAATTGAATATCTGTGTTTTGAATTTTTCCCTTCACAGTTTACCTGTTTAAAACCTGACCTAATTTTTTTTGTTTCTCATTCTTTTGTCATTCATCCTCCCTCCATTTTGTTAGTGATTGCACTGTTTTCTATTCTAATATAGCTGGTAATATGCTGTTGACTGATTAATCTAGGTATGGAAGATTTCAAACAATTGAGCAGCATTCCTTGCACCAGCTGGAATATGCCTGTCTTGTTTGACACTGACACCTTGTCAATATTTCTTCTTTTTGCTTTTAGTCCTTCACTGACTTCATTACTCCTCTAACCTGTCACTCCATGCAAAACAAGCCATAATAATTTTCCCTGCTCAGAACAATTACCACCCTTTATTCTGAGACAGAGAAACATTTTGAATTGTGCTGCTACAGGAACCAAAGCAGATAAACAACTGCTCCAGAGCCCACCCCAAGGGATGATGCTGGGTATGGCAGCCAGCTGGACTTTGCTCCACTGATGGCAGCAGCTGTCTCCATCACTTTCCCAGGGACTGAGGTGAGGCTGACCAGCCTTTAGTTACTTGCCCAGATCCTCCTGCTCATCCTTCTTGAAGAGAGATGAAACTTGTTGCAAAGGTTGCTGCTCCTGTCATGTTCTACCATGTTTTAGAAGAATTATCTTTTAAAAAGACTATTTTTAATTATTGTTTTAACAAGATTAACTGATAGTGAAATACTGTGATTTGTGATTCCCTAGAACCCTGGTAACTTTTTTAGACCTAGAACAGTTGCTAACCTGCAGACCTGCAACAGAGATACTCATTTTAACCAGAGAGTGCAGATTTTATTAGCCGTATTTTATTAAATACCTTCTGTCTTCAGCAACTGTAGTCTTTAGGTAGATATCTGCCAGTTCTAATGAGCTGTTGTTGTTCAACTTGCAGTGTATTCTAGTTTCTCTTCTTATACATCTGTCCATGGCCTGTCCTCATCACTCGAAATTTCAGATACTGGATTAGAGATTGTGTAATTTAGCTGTGAAATAGCGGGAAAGAATTATTCAAAGAATTCTTTTAAATTGCTTTCATTGTTGCTTGGTGTTAGTTTTTGCTCATTTTGTCTTGAGATTTGCTAATTCATTAAGGATAATTAGGGTTGGAAAAGACCTCCAAGATCATGGAGTCCAACCTTTGCCTGAACACCAATGTGTCAACAAAACCACAGCACCTGGTGCCACGTTGAGTCCTTTCTTGACCACTTCCAGGCATAGTGACTTCACTACTTCCTTTCCTGTGTCTGTATTAGCTGAAGACATTAATCAGGTTTCTGTCACATCTGGTAATTATTCTCCCTATTCCCTTTTTTCTCTTCTCTCTTCTTTTCTGCACGTTGCCAGTGGTGGCTTGCAATTTTCCCATTTGGTTTCTCTTGGGTCAGATTTATTTCTTCTGAATGAGGTCAACTGCACTTCAGTAGATTTATAACTTTGGTACATACCCAGATAATTTCCTTATCCTTATTGGCTTATTTTTTCTACTCATCATATAATTTTACCCATGAGGATAAACTTTTAAGACATTCTAACAAGAAGAATTCAACTTTAAATGATCTTCTGGGGAAACCCCAGCTATTCATTAGCTGTCTAGAAACCCTGTTGCTCAGTTCAATAAGGGCACTTCTGTTAATTAAGGATAAGAATGCACTTCATGGAATGCATTGGAAATGGAAACTGAAGAGGAAATATCAGGACATGAGGAAATGAGAGATTTTCCAGCATGGAGTATTTAAAGCAGTGACCCTAAAGTGAACTTTAACTACTCCTACAGACAGCAAAAATTTCAAAGCATTTGACAATAACCTTTAAGGTGAAGGATGAATGCTGAGGGAGAAAAAAAACTTCACCCAAAGCATACACACATAAAACCAGATTCTGGATTTATAGATTGCTACAGGGTACTGAAGGTGGTTAACTTGTTCAATTTCTGTAAATCTCTCTATGTGGAATAGTTCATCCAGATAGAAACACAGTAAAGCTACTTCTATAGTAGCTCTGTAGTGTAAAATATTAGATAACTTTCCTAAAGATTGTTGATGATATTTTCTTATAATTACTCAGAAATCCACATGTATCTGTGATTTCTAAGAGTAAAGGAACTTGTATTTATACCTAAAAGAGAATGCTTTCTCAACCTAAACCCCTCAGCCCTACCCTGAGAAATCTGTTTTTCTAGCTTTGTTATTCCTGGCAAGAACAGAAATCCACAAGGGCTTCCTTCTTCATAACCTATAGGTTTCTCTACCCTGCAGCTATTCTGAGTACTTAACGAGCTAGTTTCTGAGTCAGATGTAGGAAGGTGATATATTTACAACAAAATAAAATTGCCAATGGAGGTCTGAAAACTGAAATAGTTATCACTTTATTTCTCTCCCCATTTTCATCATAATATCATAAATTAAGTTACCTTTTATTCTCTTGGAAAGGCCTTTGTAGGTACAAATCCAAATGGTTATAGCATGAAGACAGTTCATTCCTCCTCCTAGCCTTTAATTCAGTTTGCACCTCTGCCACTGGATCTCAGCTGAAAAATAAAGCATGATGGAAAAAGACACTGAGATTTTTTGATATTTCTAAGTTAGAAACAAAATTTTAACATTTTGAATGGATAATCAGAATTGAAAGAGATTTTGGTAATTTTCCTTCCAGAATTCTCAAATGCTGAACCTTTGCAGCTCTCAGCTTCATTAATTAATTGTGTTGAACTTGCCCAGAGCCACAAGCTGTGCCTCAGGATTTTCCCTGGCTGTGTTTGGGAGCTCCCAGATCCCAGAGCTGCTGCACTGCACCTGGTGAGTGCTGGCCTGTGTGATGCCTGCAAGGTGCTGCCCTGCAGAAATACTGCTGAAGATAAATGGTTTCACAGGCAATCAGAGGGTGGCTGCTGCTCAGGAAGGATGAATGTGCCAATATTCATTATGCTGCATACTCAGTGCTCCTCACATCCTTGGGAGAGGCCATCTGTGCTCATGAAAAAATGGAGACAGAGTTTGCAGCCAGTCACTGTAGGTGCTACACAAAGTGGGAATGTGCCTTGCACACCACCTCCCTGGGATTCACCTCTTCCCCTGGAAAGTGTTGCTTACAAATGTTTTATGGTTTTGTTTTTACTCCTGAATCTAGAGCTTGCAGAAATGGAGGTACCATCAAGAAGGAATCCAGATGGGGTTTTAGTCCAAACAAATTTGAAAAAACCCTGCAAATCCATTTTCCCTGACTTTTTTTCCCTTGTATTGGAAGAAGGATATGGCCACAAGAATGAGTTGCTTCTAATTGGAAAATATATTTAAATAAATAGATGCATGAAATGGCAGTCTTTCTGCTTTTACATTCTTAAGTGGAAAATTACCTTATTAATTTTCAAATGGTAGAATGTTTTATGCAAATGTTAAAAATCACAAATTGAAAGAGAACCTTTCAAATTATTGGCTGGTGGAAATTACACATTTTGAGCATCTGTTCCCATCAAGCAGCAATTCAGGTTTCCTTCCAGACATCCTATTTCTTCTCATTTACTGGTGGAATTACACAGCATTCCTCTCACATCCTCTGCAGTCTGATGTGTGCATGAGAGAAGAAGCAGAATGATTTCTATGCATCAGGTGAAATGGCTGGGATGGCTGGAATGAATGATGATTACCAGAATTTCCATTGTGAAGGCAAATGAGCAGAAAATACTAGGGCAGAAAGAGTCCTTCAGTCTAATGCAAGCACTGGAGCTGTAGCCTTCAAAGGCCCTTATTCAATTATTCTAATTGTGTGACCACTGCCTCAATACCATTTTTGTTCAGTAATGGTCTAGGTCTGTGAAAAGCCAAAAGGTACCAAGGCACAACTTATTAGCATGTCTAAAATGCCTAATGCAGGGCCATGTTTCAGCACAACAGCATGGTGTTCTGATGCAGTGTTCACTGAATACTAAACTGCTTGGTACTGGAAGAACAGCCAGCTGTGCTTTCTGTGGAGTAAGGAAGAGGGGTGGAATAAGGAGGAGCCAAACCTGTCTATGAGAACACACATGCAGATGTTCTGTCAATCTATAAGTGCTGTTTGAATAAACATCTGGTTTTGCAATGAAGCTTTCCAGATCCTAAATTCTTTTCAGCAGAGATATGATATTAATTTAATAATTTACACATTGTTTTTTATATTTCAAGAAAATATTTTGAAGCAGCTTGGCTTTGTGAGTATGACTCAGAAAGGGCCACACACATCCCTGTTTAAGTATCTCTCATGTAATTCTTAGGATGTACAATCAAAAAAGAAAGGCATTAGTTTAATTTAATGCTCAGTGCTGCACAGCTTTATTTTTTTAATGAATTTCTCAAAGCTCCTTTAAAAAGGAACAAGTTTTATTTCAATTTTTAAATTTTACCATTGGAGTTAAGGTCAAGATCTCTCCCCTCCAAACACAGTTTTCACATCTAATTGCAGGCAACTCTACCATAATCATTGTTTCAATGACTTGTCATCTGTGCCCCAAATTAACAAACTAGGTCACACTATTGGGTGTCTCTTAAGATGTTGTGTCCATGCCTCCCAAGAAATAGGATATCCAGTCTCAGCTTGTGCAGTCTATCAGGAGGAATTCTGCAGATTCTCAGATGGTTCTTGTAAATTGATTCTTGTATTGATTCATTATTGCCTGAATATAACATGTGCCTTGCACAGGGTAAACAGCAGAGTATACTAATACATCTCCAAAGCAAGAGGGAGTTTCCTGACATATAATCTGTTTACTCATTCCCCCCAGATAATTCCTAAACCTAAAATTTAAAACTTTCATAAAATTGATGATTAGGAGTTTCTCTGGTAATCTTTGTGTCATTCATGGAGCTTGAGAGCATCACATGAACTAGAAATGTTTCTGTTATTTTGCCATTGTTGTACATCCTTACATCTTTTTGGTCCTGATGCTTTGAATTTAGCAATATCTTTTACAATGAGAAGTTTACTGAAGACACCATTTCAAGATAGCATTAATTTGAACTCATGCTGCTTTGCATTCTGGTGGCCTATTACAAGACAGTCTGCAAAGTCAGAATGAACCAACACAATACTTTCTCTACAAGTTCAGCTGAGAGAAAAATCAAGTCCTTACTTTTAATTTCAGACATATTCATTAATCCTGCAGCTTTACAGAGATGTGATACGGATAAGAAAAGTAAATTTGTAAATAAAACATTTTGGTAAGGATGTTTTAAAATCATATTTTTCACTTGTGTCTCTTAGGCTGCCTTACCTTTCCAGTGATGCAACTTCAGTAACACTCCATATAAACACTGTCAAGATTTATATTAAATTTTGACCAACACTAACAAAACTTGGAAGAAACAAAAAGGGCAAGTCTTAAGAAAACCAAAAAGAAACCACTGTAGGCCAGGCTGGTGCTGCTTGCTGGAACTCCTTTTCAGAGAAGATGGTGATAGCCAAAGGGAAGCTGACACATTTGATAGTTACTTGCTTTTTCAACACAATGGACCAACTGGGATGCACAGAAATGAAGCCAAAACCTCTGATAAGTCTGCACAGAGCCATTCCACCCATTCAGTTTGTCTTCCTATTTTGTGAAAATCATCACAGAGAACATGTTATTACAAACGAAGCCAAAATTAATGCTCATAAATATGTGATCAGAGAAAGGCAGAGTCCCCAGATAAAAGATTAATAATGGCTGAATGGCCTTAACATATTTCCTTTGATTCATGGGAGCATGGTTGTGGCTCAGGGAAATGCCATCGCTTTCAGACGAAACAAATGTCTTTGTATTGACTATGGAAAGCAACAGATGTTCTGCAAACCAGGACCTCCACAAAGGGACAGCCTTGGAACTACTTTGTAAACAACCTAGCTTAAATTTTAATACATGCACTTTGAGGATGGCTGTGTGACAGATGGGTTGGGCAAGCGCTATAATGCAAAGGGCATCTCACTGAATTTGGAAAGCCTCAAGCAGCCTGGTTTGTTATTTGAAAAATAAAATCTGAGAACTCTTGCTTATGCTTGTACATTTCTCTCTGTGTGTGTCCTTTTCTGTGTATATGTTTATGAGAAAATGAGAGCTCTTTCCTAAAAATCTTTCGAAACCGTTATGAATCTGCACAGAAACACACATATAGGTAATTTTCTGAGAATGTTTCTCCACATTTGTTTTTCTTTCATTGAGTGATGAGCTTATGAATAGATACTTCATGAAAGCATGGTTTAAAAGCAGCTGCAAACCTCCAGTGATACTGTGAAGCTATTAAATGAACGTCCTTAGGGTCTGTCCTTCAGGGGTAATTCCTGCAGAGTGCAAAGGCACAGCAGAGCACCATGAGATCCTCACCACCTGAGCATTCTCTGACAGGGGAACTGCTGGGATGGAGAGGTGTCCAGCACCCATCAGATACACACAACATCCATGGCATCTAATTCTTGCCACCTCTAGCTGCTTATTGTCAGGGGACAGTGGAGGCTGCCCACTCCCTGACGGACTGGCACTTGTGGCAGCATCACTGGATCAGGGATGGATGGGCCCAGACTGGGCTGAAAAGGGGCTCCTGAGCCCTTGAAAGGTGGAGGTGGTGATGGGAGCAGGTACTCAGGCCCTGTTGGTACCCTCAGGGCCCTGACACTTGGTACATCACTGCTCTTGGCTCTCATTGCAACTTCTGATGTGCTTCATGGACACCTTCCATTATAGGACATTTTCTAGTTCTTGATATACAAGATACTTTCCCAACACCTATTGAATAGGTTCACCTGGAAAATAAAGACAAATCTGCAATTTTTTTCATTTTACACATTGGATCTGATGGCACCAGGAGATATGGCAGCTTTAGTTTATAAGAATCTTCATGTCTACCTATCATCCACAATTTTAAGTCTTTGTCCTACCTGAAAACTTCCACTTGTCATTCAAGAAGAAAACTTCCACCTGCCTGCAAGAAGAAAAGTGGTTAAACCCTTTTAAAAGATCCTTTTCCAAACAACAGCACAATGAAGAAAAGAATAAATCTCCTCTGGATAAGGCAACTTTCTATGTTTTGGAGGGTTTTTTCCCCAGTTTTCTTTCATTTTTTTTTTCATTTGCAAGAGAAAAGATTGCAGAAAGACTAAATGTTTTGAAGTTTTGCATAGCCTGTGCACCTCTCTCTTGCAAAAGAGAAAAAATTATTGAAGTACTTTTAGAGTCAGTGAACTCTGATTTGTTTATTTCAGCAGTTATCACCATTGACAGACATTTTCAGGCATCACTCTGCTCTTCTTGTATGCATATCACTTAAAGGTCAAACTTTAACAAGGCTCTTGTGCATGTACTTTAAACAGGAGAAACAGCCTGTTAGTTGAGATTATACACATGCATGGTTATCTGGCCTTGAAGATGGAGTTAATCTTGTTTTATTGAAAGGGACAAAACCTGTACTTTTAATTTCACTGAATATGTGACCTTTAAGAATGTGCTTAAGTGCCTTTCCTGTTGCTCTCAGAGCTGAAGCCTTTGAAAATTAATGATGCTGACTTAGGTACCCAGGCAAAAAAAGAAAAGCTTATTGACCTGTCGCTTGTGAAGTTGGTAGATGAAAAATATCAGGCTGTTTTGGGTAGATTGCAGTCCTAGAGGAAGTATTAAATCTCTTTTAATAAAAGCAATATGGATGAAAAATGGATTGCTGGCTATTTTGACTGATTGGGAAGAGAAAGTATGTTAAGGTGAACCTGGCTATGGGCTTATATAATACTGACTGAATGCCAGTGAGGTAATGTACAGTTTAAAAAAAAAAAAAAAAAGAAAAAAAGTTAGATTAGCCTCTAAATCTGCATTACAATGCCTAATTTCCATTTCCAGAGAAACGTTGCTTGAGATATATTTGGGTGGATCAAGAAAGTTATTGCTCTGGTATTGCCCTTAGGTAGCACATGCAGTAGTGTCATATTACCTCCAGGGACAGCTTGAACAATTGCTGTGCTGGTGCCTTTCTCCTTCAAAGACAGAAATTTGCATTGGATTCAGATAAGGTTGCATCCTGAATGCAAATATGATCATAATTAATACAAGGAAGGGACAGGCATGGTACTGCACTATTATGGTTCTACTGTAAAATCCATTATGTTTATAGGAAGCTCCTGACAGAAATGGCTTGCCTTCTTAAATAGCACTAATGAAAAAGAGGACAAAAAGTCACTGATAAACTGCCACCACCTCTGTGTCCTTGCAATATATTAGCCCAAAATAGCACATTGAGCATGTAAAAATCTATGGAATTATGATGGAGGAACACAAAGGGTACAAAAGCATGTGTTTCCAAGGGCATTTCCATTATGCAACCCACTACAGTGAGTCAATAGACTTAATATGTCACTGTCTCATAATTAAAAGGGGAGGGTTCCTAAGGACTTTTTACTTTATTTATCATAGTATCAAGAGGAAATTAGCATATTGAGAGTTCTGACAGCCAGAATTGTTTGTCTTTCACTAGAGTTTCTCAACAGCCAGCAAAAGTGTCAGTTTCCTCTGACAGGCACAGTGGTGAGCTGCTGTTCAAGTCAGTGGCAAAATTCCCACAGACACTGGAGCGACATTTCTTGGAATAACACTGAGGTTGATGCTGTTACCTCTGTCTCTGTTCTCCTAGAGACAAATCACCTTATCTCTGGGCCAGGAGTCTTGGTGCTCATCCAGAAGCTGCTGCCAGTGACCACCCTGAATCTTGTCCAGTGACCTCAAGAAGAGACAACCCGCCCATGTTCACTCCTGTACCTCGTAGCTCCTGTTGGCATTAACCTCACCTGGACTAGGGATGCTTGCAGGCTCTGTCCTGTGCCCACTGACCCATGAGAGCCCCAAACTCAGATCTGTAGGATCAGGATGGACCCATGGCTCCTTCAGAGCTGCTCTCCACGGCCCAGTCTGCCTTAGTGACTCCTGAGCATGCTCCTGAGCTCCTGAGATGAGCTGAAATGAGCTTGGTTTTGCTGTGGTGGCAGCCAAGCCCTGCAGTAAATGAAGAATGAACAGATTGTGGAGGCACTGCTATCAGCTGAATGGCAGGCTGTGGTGGCAGACTGACGTGGGGTTTTGGCAGGAGCTGCAGGAGAGAGATGTATGAGTAAGAAATTAATTGCTGGCCCTAGCAGATGCCATGTGCTTCATTAATAAGAGTTAATATTAGCAACACTAAATAAAGTAATATTAACCTATCAAATCTAGTTTTGAATAAATTTCTTCAATTTAAAAATTAAATTAATTTTGGTTTAAAATAAAAATTGTACAGAAGCTGGTGAGGCTTTATGCAACTAATTCAAGGCATTCTGTAAGAACAAGGGCTCACAGCAGCAGCCTCAAGAGCACATTTGATTTAATGCTTTCTAAGTATTATTTGCTTTCCCTCTGGCAGATATAATTAGTGTCTCCCTAACACCCTCAGAGTCTGATTTGCCTTAATTTAACATAAAATCATGAATCAAATTTTTTTTAGCTGTGTCACATATCTATAATTCTGATCAAGCTACATGGAATGAGCCTGAAGTAGTCAGTAAATGCTGGGGCAGATTTTGCTTGCTATTTTTGTCTCTGTGTGGTTTTGCTTTTTTTTTTTTTTTAACAGAAGGCTCATATTGGCACATCTTGATGTTTTGGGAAGTATTCCAGTGGAATTTAACTGGACTAGTTGCATAACTCAAGTGGACACTTTTTGGTCCAGTCAGATCCATGTGTACACTCAACATGAAGAAAAAAGGTTCAATGTTTCAGTCTGTACCTTGGCTTGCAGTTTCTGGGAATTGAAACAATAAACTCTCCATCCTTTGCTGGTTTTTGCAGTTGCCTGTCTTCACAATCCTGCCTGTTCTGATTAAAAATAATTTTCTTTCCTAGCCCTTTGGACTGGCCTTTTCAGTATTTTTCATTTCTTGTTTTTTAACTCTCCTTTGTGTGCTAAAAGACATTCTAGGTAATCTGGTGAAAAGACAAATGAGTGTCTCTCAGCAGGAATAAAAGTACACAGCTATTCCCTGACATGCAATCCAGACAGTTTTTTCTGAGTGTTTTATTAGTGATGTTCACAAGCCAATGGAAAGCAATCAAGCCAGACTGGCAATCTAAAACTCAATGGAACAGGTATCCAAGACTGAGCTATGCAAAATGAAAGCTGAAAAACAAAGGGCTAATGCTATTTACATGCACAAGAGCTGATTTAAGAAGGCCTCAAATTATCCCTTTTCAGAGATGGTGAAATTGTCTTGTTAGTACAATGGTGCCTAAAGTTTGTGAGTTTTTTTGAAGCCACAGTTAGAATTAAATAGTATCTCTTCTCTGCTGTGGTTGCAGTTCATTTTCAATTCAGTATTTCATTTTACTGTGTTACACCTTACCCAATCAAGTTACATATTTTAATACTTACTGATAGTACTGTATCCCACACCATGCTGTGAAGCAATTCAAGTTCAAGATGGATTGATTACCTTGTGGCAAAAGCCATTATTGTAGGAAGCTCTCTGGTAGGCCACCACCAGCCACAGAAAGCATTTTTACATGGCATTTCCAAACAAGGGACCGTGTCTATGTCCCTGAGTTACATAATCTGTGGATGTCTGTGGGATGGCAGGAGGCCTGAAAGTGAAACACTGACTTCAAAAAGTGGGTTTGGGGGGAAGTCTTGTGAATCTTGCCACTTCCTGGAGCAGATGGAGTGTCAAGGAATGACAGAAGAGAAGCTCTTTGAGAGGGGGAAGGCACCTGGAGAAAACATCACTCTCATGGCACAGGACCAAGGAAAGTCATGAACAACCAGCACAAGTTTCTAAATGCTCACTTTCTTGATTCTAAAGAGATTTGATGCATCTTGCTTCTTTCAGCAAATCAAAAGGGAACCTGGCAAAGTGAAAGGGGCAGAGCAGTTGGATCTGTTGATTTTGTAGAGACCAGAGGAACTGAAGAACAATTTTGCAGAGAAGTGGTGTAAGAGCTCAGCAGGACTAAGCACTGGGGCCCTCAGGGCATGATATCTCTACTACAGCTATGCACAGATGCTGTCCCTGCCACTGGGAGAGGCAGACAGCAGGCCTGGCATATGTACAAAGGCCTGTGCTCAGTTATTTAAATGTACACTTAGAGGGTTTTGTGTACTGGAGGCTGCAAACCTGCTCTGTGCTACCACCGTGCTTGGAGTGGAAGAAAGACTGGCTCTTGTCAAGATCCCAGGATTCTTGTGGTCTGGCTGTGCCCTGGGGAGCCCTGCAGATGGCCCTTGTCATCTGCAGGGGACAGAGCAGCTTGCCAGCACCCCTGACACGGGCTCTGCCTCCTCACCTGGGTGGATGCCGAGTCCTTCGTGGGGCAGGCTCACTTTGCTTCTGCTGCTGGGAGATGCTGCAGCTCATTTAAACCAGCAGACAGCAGGCTGTAAGCAGGATTTGCCTCCTTTTTACCCCTCCAGCTGGTCTTAAAGAGAGGGGTCTTTATGCTCTACTCTTCTGTGCAGGTATGCTTGAAAATGCCTTCGTACAGTCAGTGGACAGAAAGCACAATATATCAGTCATTCTTTCTGGTCTGCATTTAAGGTATTGAGTGAAAGGAAAATATGTGTTAGTAGCACAGTGTGTGGGAAAAAAAGTAGGCTGTGATGACTAAAATACTACTTTCTCAAGTCAAGTAGCTACCCTATGAAATATTTTGTAATCCAGAGGAACTTCACAGATCTCAGTTTATCCCTCATCTCTCAAAATATTGTACATGTAAGTCATCTGCTTAAGATATGTGTGATTCAACTTGTGCTTGAACTTGTTCTTCACCTTGTCAGTTGCAATATGGATAGATTCCAGAGAAAGAAATATATTCCAGAATGGATATTCCACAAATAATGCAATTTGACACAGGACATAATTTCCAGTAAAAATTCTATTTTTAGGCAAAGAAGAAAGCTCATTCTCTCTCTCTCTGTAATGTATGTATGTTGTCAGAGACTGTTTCTTGAATGACTGAGTCTTTTCTGATGGATCTCATAAACAAATGTAATTTTATATATGAAATTATATATTACAAACTGTTCCAAAGTGACAGACTGCTTCTTTCTTTTTTTTTTTGAATAAAATCTGATTTTAATCATCCTACTTCTGATTAAACTTTCAAAATAGGACTTTATATAGTCTTGTAAAACCTCCTCAATTGAGATTTACAGAGCAAGACATTTCCTGTGTTCTGTTGCCAACACAAGAAACTTCCACATGATCAGAAATCATGTAGCTTTATTGAGGATGTAGTAGCATCCACATGCTTTAATGGGCATCTACCAGATCTTGATGGCAATCCTTATAAACTGAGTATTCTTTAGAAAATATGATTATTAAAAATACACACACACACACACATATATAAAGGATTATGTACAACAAAAATATTGCACAACCAGAACTTTTTTCCTAGTTGCAACAGGAAGTTGTGGCTGCTTTTCATGGCTAGTGACAAAATGACAAGGAAGAGCATGAATCACTTTAGGAGATGGAGAAACAGAGGCAATGTGAAACAGATTTTTTTTCAAGCCCTTTGCACACTGATGGAAGATCTGATGATGGTACCTGTTTAAAAGCTTAAATAAAACACCTGTGGGCCAAAACATGCCCTGTATTACAAGCCCCAAATCAGCTGGACTTTAGTTTGTTCTATAGAATCTGGATATATTTTTCAACTGATTTGAGGCGTCATGGTCAGAAAATACAGAGTTATTATGTGGTATAAATATAAACAAAATAAAATTTAAGATGCTGAATTTACCTTTAGATCATTCTCTCTCCTGCTACAGGCTTGAGATACTACTGGCTTGAGAAAGGTATTACAACAGTGACAGGGAGTCTTCCCTAACCAAGTCCACCTTGGGTATAAGCAAGATTCTTTGCAAAGCTATTTATAGGAGCATGATCTGTGGCAGAACATCAGCCCTAGATACTACACTTTATACTTAGCAAATAATGTGAGAAAATCCATTATTATGATAGTTGTATTCTGGGAGTATAAGTAAGTGTGTGCATATTCCTGTATGATAATAAAAATGCACATTAATATTGGGCTGTCAGCAGTGTGCAAAAAAGTTACCAACATCATGAAAGAGAAAAAAGGTCATCTTTCATTTTCACAAATTGATTTTAATTAATCTGATTAATTTGCATATCCTGTTGTTTCTGGCAGTAATGAAGACTGAATTGTGCCAAACATATACCATGAATCTGACAGAGAGAGCTTTGGCAGCTCTGCATTCAATGATTCACAGCAACATGCTAAACCCTAACAACTGTTCCTTCTGTGATGCTGTAGTGCAAACTAGAAAGATAAATTGGAATTTAACTGGGCTGGATAAATGAGCCCATTATCAGGGGTTTAGTTCACTGTCATTCTGAGATGACAGTTAGATAAAAGATCTGTACTTTACTTGATATTACAAATAAGTCATCATTCCAGAATTTTTCAAACAGATGTCCCTTTGGATTTAATAATTTACTTAGTCCCATTATCTTGGTATGTCTGGGCAACATTCTGCTGGCTGCGTTATCAGCAGAAACACAGACAAGCAAGATGCCTGTAGGAACCCATTGCAAGGTCACAGATAGCCATAAATCCACCCTTACACTTTCTGTGCTTGCACCACTTACCTCCTTCAGCCTTGAAGGGCTGTCTGGGTAGAATTCACATGCTACAACTGACAAATCACATAAGGATGGCTTTGAAAATTGGGTGCCACTCTGCCATCACCATCATGATATGCAGCATAGATATTTAGAAAATTCTTCCTATTCCACTCATTTCCAACATGTCAGCAACTGCTAAGCAGTTTGTCTATGACCAGTCATGAAGGGTCTATGCTTTGTAGGAATCCCTTATGACAGGTTTATATGTTATCAAGGATTAAAAGAAATGTCTGAATTTCTCCTCTGGAGGGAGCCTAAGTCCTTAGTCACGGGTTTGTTTGATTTTTTCCTTTAGTGAAACAGAGACCAATCTCTTCAATGAATTATTCAATTCCTAGAATAGTTTCCAGAATCAAAAAGAAAAATACTCTACTCTTAAAGTGACTTGAGGCAGTGTTGGGTGACAGATATATATCAATTATTCAATGTCCAAGGCAGATCTCCACACCATGGATATTCACAGACCCAAAGACATGACCAAAACTGATGGGTGAGTGAGCTCTTCTGACAGATCCAGAAAATTGCACTGTAGATCAGGAAAATCTCTGCCAGTAGGGGGAATTCTTCAAATGGAAACCATTACCACCAAATGCAGACATATAACCTGTAGGTTTCCTTCAAGCAATCATTGTAAAATCTCTGAGCATTTATCACTATAAAGAAACTCATAATTTATATAGCATTATGCAAGTCTCTTAGAAATCTTGGATGGTCATTTTAATCATTGTTATTGAAAATTTTCCAAAGGAGAATTACAATTTTAACTACTCAATCCTCTCATGTCTTATGCATTATCTTTTACAACATTTCCCAGAAGGCTCTTTACAACCTTTCACCCTGAGCTATCTTTCTGGACCCCAACAGGTAGCCAGGTCAACATCTGAGTTGCAGTTGTGACTGACCATTAAACCTGTGCATCATTCCACAGCTGTAACAGAGAGCAGACTTGAAATTCACCTCCAATGTGCTCTCCTGACTAACTATAAACAAATCAATCACCTGCTTGCCTTTTCCCTGAAATTACAGTCACCCCTGAAAGAAAAGGAATCTGCATACATTAGAGCTTTTTTGGAGCTCAGCTTTATTACCCTGACAAGAACATACCATTTCTGGCTGTCACTTCTTGCACATTCAGCTGTAGATGGGTTTCCTAAAGGTCAAGTTATCTCATCTGAAAGAATATCAGTATGGATTGAAAAGCATGTAAGAGTGTAGCTGGCGTAGCTCTCCAGTGAGACAGCAAGGCTGACTGAAGCAGAATTCAGAGGTCATTTTCTTCTGGTGTCAAAAGTATGCCAAATCAGAAACCTGCAAAGCACTGACATGGTGTAAGTCATTAATCTTTACAGAATGTTAGGAACTGGAATTAGGTGCTGGGTCCTGTGCCAAGTTCAGAAGGGCGATACAATAATTAGTGTTCAGCAGAAACCACGAATAATCCTTTCTCTCATCTTTCTTTGTGAATATCTACAACAGGACATATGCTCAAGTGTGTCTGCAAAAAAATGCCCTCTGCAGAAACCATGCTTGCTCAGTGCTCTCTATTCCCCAAGTCTCTGCCTTTCCCTGCTTTTTGCAGAACTCCAAGGCTATGTGGAAATCAATCCAAATCCTTACACAAGAACATATGGAAGCTGAATACACATATTCAATTATGATTAGCCAAAAGGAGGGTTTTTTCCCAAATCTTCATCAAGTGCTGCCTACAGGACAGCATCCTAGTGGCACTAGAAAGAGCAGTAGATCATTCTTAAGAGTTGCTTGATACCTGAACTTGGTTTCACTGACTTCACACACAGAAAGTAAATAAAGTCTCTGTACACCACTGCCACCTTTGGGATCTGAAAGGCTTCCTTGAGGGATGGAGATGTACCAATCAAAGAATTATTTAAAGCACAGAGACAATCAGAGTTCTGCTCTATTCTATGCTGAAGCTCTATGTGAGGTTTGTCTACTTGGTACATTTGCTCAACACCACAGATAATTCTGATCAAGCAGCTCCCATCAGTGGAAACTGTCAGCTGCTGAGAGTGGTCTTGGTGAAGTGGGAGTAGAAAAGCAATGCTGAAGAAGGAAGGTGTGTAAAAAAGCATTTTGTGCCAGCACTTGGTTCCCTCTACTGCTTTTTCCTGTTGTTCTGACAATTTCAGAGAACATTCAATATAAAACATAAATATATGATTTCTATATATAATGTTCACCCCAAACACATTTTTTCTTGTTTTTTTTATTCCATGCAGTGATTGAAAATTTGTAAAACAAAGAGGAAATGCTTCCCTACTTTCTTTTCAGGAGTTCAGCAGTGACTCAGTGGTGGACTAGAATACAAAAAAAGGGAAGACAATCTCTCTTGAGCCAGGGATAATGAGTTGTCACTGTGTGTGGTTCAACAGCAGTTGTGCTAGAAAGCAAAGCCCAAGATTGCTATCAGCACAGGAAAGGTTACTTGAAAAGGGCAATACAGTGATATTTGAAACAACATATCAGAACATTATGTTATAAGAAAAGAGTAAAACTGAAGTAATTTAATTATAACTGTGTTTCTGTAAGAAAATGTAGGGACATTGGATCATACAAAACACAAACTCTCATTTTATCAGAGGTTATGTAGACACCTTATCCAGAGGAAAAGCTTTTTGAGTAGCAGCTGGTGTCTAGACTGCCTGTCCCCTCCCAGATTTTCCTGCTGAAATGCTGGAACCTTATTGATATAATTGCTCCTAAACCTGATTTAATTCAGGGAAATGAAAAGGGAATGTTGGCAAGTTCAGCATTGTACAGATGAGTATGGCCTAGAGGTCAGTAGGCCTGAAGCTAAGCATGCATTAGCATACTTTTTTCTGAGCTAAGGCTGATAAATCCACCACAAATGGTTACTTTCCAACATTTGGATATTTTTACTGCATTGATAAACCTGAAATAGAGTTTATAACTTAAATGCCTGATAGCTACCAGACCTGATGATGTTTTGCAACTTTCTATTTGCAAATGAGAAGAGAATATGGCTCTCTTTGTGCAACATTTGTGGAATAGCTGCTTTAATACAGATTTAATGTGAAGCTGCCTCTTCGTCCACAGATAAGAACTTTGCTATTTGTTATTCATAATTCTTAAAATATGGGAATAAGAACCATACCTTACAAATTCAGGTATCTGTCAGATGCATGGAGCAGTCAATCGATCACGTTAAAACACTCGTTAAAAAGGATTGAGTTCTTAACTCTGGGGAAATCCAATTTGAATAAGCAAATCTTTGACACAGATTTGAAGGGATATGCCTTGTTTTCAAGTTTTATGTATTTCTGAAAGGCATTTCTACTCTGTGAACCTAAAGCTTCTTTCTTACCCTCCTGAGAATAAACTGCTGCACAAGTGCAGAGAAAACCATGTCACCTGCAGGGTGTCAGGAAAAATTGCCCCTATCCTTCAGGGTGATCCAACAGGGTATTTGCTCTATGGGATTGACTATCCAAATATCTAAGGGCTGCCTGGAAGGTACTGACTACTTCAATGCTCATTAAGGCATATGGGCCTCAGTCTCCATTACCTTAATTCTGTTAGATTTGAGTGCATCTTTAAAGTGAGAGGAGCTACCCTCTTTAAAGCATCTTTAAATCAAAGTTGGACCCTGAGAAGATGGAGTAAATGGAGTATGAGAAGATGGAGTATTTAGCACCCTTTAGAGTTGGCTTCCCTGCCATTTTCTTTTTCTGATTGTCACTTCATCCTAAAATAAGTTTATGCAGTTCCATATGGAGATACTTTTATAAGTTTAGAAATCTATGAAGGAAATTGCAGAAGGGCCAGGAGCTCCAGAAATCAGGAGAATCACAGCAGTGCTTCTGTATAACTCACGGCGTGGTGCAGCAGGGGGTGCTGTCACAAGGAATCCAATTTCTTTGGAAAGATGATGGAAGACAGGTTTTATCACAGGCATGCCATTTTACTTCTCAAATGCAAATATGGATCTCCATAATTTATAGCTTAGGTTTCTTTTAAAGTTTATTTTTGATTCTCTCTCTCAGTACAATTGTGCAGATATGCTGTCTGAGTAATTGCAAGAGTAGAGTTTTTGTTTGGAAGAGGGAGCTAGGTTATGCTGTGAGGCTTCCAGTAACTCAACACACTATGATCATTTCAGCAATTTCCATTTCCAATCATCACATGGAGAATTGTGTTCTCCACATACACAACAAGTCAGAAGCCTTGCATAGGGGTTGTCTGTTTTCACTCACAGCAAGGATGAGCAAATCTGTTCCGACAGATCTGGAAGAAGTGTTTATCAAAAAACCTCAGTCAGCTCTGAATATAGCCAGTTGGAAGGTAGAGTTTCACCCAGTCCTTCTGCTGGAATTGCTTGAGGACACCTCATAAATCAGAGGGAAGACAAGAGTTGTGTGCCTTGGATGGATCCAACATGTTTTAGCCATAGGCTGGGACTAGAAATCTGAAGCAAATAGCACAAAGTGCTCTCAGAAAAAAATGATGATGCTCTCAGAAAATTAAGTCATTAGAAACATTATGCAAAATCTGTTCTTGTGACTTTTTTCCATGGGATTTCTTAGAACAAAACCTTCTGAAAGCATGTATAACAGAGGAATTATATTGCAAATGAGTGGGAGGAATTTGCCTTCTAACAAACTGAAAATTGCTTCCTTGGCTTCCTTAGTAGCCTAGAACAAATTATCTGGGGCTTCATTTTCTTGCAGTAGAGCTGCTCCTCTCCTACAGCCAAAATAATCTGTCTTCCTGGCTATAAGTATTGTGGGGAGGTTTAATGTGTGCTTCTTCACTGATAAATAAATCCACCTTCTCTGTAGGATCATGTACCCTCCTGATATGAGCCTTTTGTTTGAAAAGGAGGATGCTATTCACTGAACATAAAACCCCCAGAAACAGCACTGTGGAGTAAAAGCTGACCTTGGAAACAGCAAGGACATTTGCAGCTTCCAGTAATGAGACAATACACGACAGATGAAGGGAGTACCTGGAAAAATGGCAGGATGGTGCAGGATGGTTCATTGACCATCTCTGTGGAGCAGTTGTTGAGGTCAGCAACTCAGTTGAGTTCTAGGGAGGAGGGAGGTGTGGAGGAATTCCAAAGCCTGTTGACACTCACTGTGCCTGAAGAGAAGCCATTTTCTATTTGTCTGTAAAAGTGCTGATAAAAGGAAGCATTATGTTACCTTCCTAGACCATCCTCTTGCTGGTGCAGCATTGTTCTCAAAAAATAGACCAATTTCTGCATTTTTGCCATGGCATAATTTTGGAGCTGTTCAAGGAATTACCTGTGGGGAAAAACCTTCAGCCTTCTGACAGAGCCAAATTTACACTGACTATTTTATAACTATTTGGACTGTTATACTGCTAAAGATCATCTGATTCCCTTCTGCCCTTCACCCAGTGTACTGCTCTGGCTGCTGATGGCACGTGGTTTCCATAGACAGAGACACAATGACCCCAGACTTTGACCAGTTCTGGAGCTGAGGCAGCCAGCACACAAGACCCCTGGCTAACCCTTGGCTACAGCACACAGGTCAGTCCAAAAGGATGATGGTACCAAGCCTTCCCTCACCTGCTTCCCTTATTCTTCCCTCGAGGGCCATCATCAATACAGACCTGATGCTGTGAGCAGCAGACAAATCACTTGCCTTCTACTTTTTTTCCCTCTCAGGCAAGTTCTTTACCTTAGTAACTCAGCCAAATGATATACTGTCCTGACTGATTTCAGCTGCAGCCATGGAGGGCCAGGGGAACCCATTTCATTGATGTTGCAGGGGTACAGCCTCAGGATTCCTGGGAGGGCAGCCAGGGTGCTTCAGGGTATCCCAGAAAGCCTTGAAGGATTAAGCCTTGTGGTATCCCTGTGCACGGCAGGGATGTTGAAACTAGAAAATCTTTAAGGTCCCTTCCAACCCAAACCATTCTATGATTCTATGACTCTATGATTCTATAATTCTTTGATTCTATGACTTCTATGATTCTATGATTCTTTGATTCTATGACTATGATTCTTTGATTCTATGATTTCTATGAATCTATGATTCTTTGATTCTATGACTTTATGATTCTATAATTCTTGATTAGAATGGCAGACAGGGCTCCTGTCAAGGGCCCTCAGTCCTCTGTTCTCCACTGCCTTTGTGTCTCAGACCTCCAAAGCATGGGGTGAATAAAACCCAACATGGAGCTGAGAGCATTTATACTTCTTTGGGACACATGGTGATTTTTATGGCAGTGGAGACACATGAATTCACATCTTTCTTAAAAGCTTAAGCTGGCTGTGATTGTGTGTCACTTTGCAACTTTTCAAGTATATTTTGAGGGGAGCTGATGAGTTTCCCTGACAGGCAGACCCCCAATGGGATCTGAGCTGATCTAGTGGGAACACACACATGCTCAGCTGTCATTTGACTCCACATCCTATTACCATTTCCAGCATTATCTGGTATCTACCTTCCTGTCTACCTCATGTATTAAAGAAGATAACTTGGCACTGCTGGAATAAATATAGCACACAACTCTCCTGTATGTGTAGTCAGCTATAGCATGTATTGTCTGAACCAATGTTTGAGCTCTCTGTAAGGAACCCTTTCAGCAGCATTACTTATTTTGGAAGAAGACATGAATGATACCAGAAGGCTTGAGACCTGAATTTTCAGACATTTTAAAAATAACTTTTGCAGTTCCTGTATTGGATTATATTGCAGTGGACTAGTCAGTGCTGGATTGACAGTTGAACTTTATGATCTTAAAAAGTATTTTCCAAAATAAACAATTTTATGATTCTATGAATGGCACATAGCCCTTCCACACAAGATTTAGCTCAGAGAAAGGTCACTTGATCTTGGACTGAGTCAGGCAAAAGCAAATTTTGGAAGAAGCAGTGAGTTTTGCAGTCAGGCAATAATCTCAGTTATTGGTAAATTTATCTGTTTCTTGTCAGAACACATCTAGGCAAGCTGCTGGAGGGGTGATCTTTGCCTAGATGTGTTCTGGGATTTCTAATGTCTCTGATTGCCATTCATTGCATGTCAGGACCACAGGCCACATGGCCACTATGGGCTGCAATGGGCTCTGTACACTTGGACTTCATCCCTCCCATTTCTACCCTCAGGGGAGCATGGATAAGAGGCCTTTCTTTAACCTGGAGGCTGGCTTTGCTGCTGAACACTGCTGTGGGTGTACATCACAAGGAAAACCTTTGCAAGTGCGGTTTATTTTGAATATTTCAAATTTTAACAGAGTTTAAATGGACACTGCGTCTCACTCATGTGATCTCCTTTTCATATCTTTATTTAGAAAAAGTAAGACTGAAATATTTATTTTGGTTTTTTTTGTTTTAAATTATTTGTATTCCAGTTTCCCACCAGAAATACAGACACAGTCTACTCTCTTTTCTCAACGGAAAAGAGATATGAATAACCAAAAAACACAAGTTTTTATCATCAGAAGAACAAAAGCAGTGCAAAGTGCAAAGTGATAAAGAGGACATGGATTTCTAGCCAGGTAACTTAAAAATCTTTCCCTTGTCTCTTTTTTAACTCTTAATTAATTTGATCATCTGTTAGACCCTTAAGTCTTGAGCAAACTCCACAGACAAATTTCTGTCCCCTAGCAAGACAATAAAAAATTGAAGAAGGCAGAAGATTATATCTCAGAAATAAGAAATGAACAATAAGCAGAAATCTTTAGAGAGAAAAAGAAAAATTGAGTTTTGCACTTCTTTATGCAAAAGCAAGCTGAAAGAAGGCATGTGTCTTCACGTGTCTATCCAACCCTGAATGACATGAAGTCAGACTTTGGAGGCCAGGAAACTTGTCAAACAAACCTTAATATGTAGTGGATCTTGATTTTAACAAAATAATTTTGATTAACATTGCTGATCATAAGGAGTGGAAGACGCTTCCTCTGCGAAAGACACTGTAGTATATCCAAGTGGTAATGCCAACATTTAATTAGAATTTCCAAAGGATCACCTCATAGAAAAATACTAAGTAAGAAACAGGTTGCTGCAAAACTGAGTAGCATGATTTCTCTTGCCAGATGTGGTTAAAGTGTAATTTATGATCAGTGGCCTGCATATCATAGCTTAAATAGCTGCACTCTCTTTCAAATAATAAGTAATAGGGTCACCTTTCTTTCTCCTGTACTGGAAGGGGCTGTCTCCATTTGGATGGCTGAATCCTGAGCCAAAACTAGGGAATTTTCTTGATGCTAATGGAAGAGGGCAGAAGATAGCATGTGAATCCAATTTTGAGGATAATGAGTCTGCTTTCCACTTTCCAGAGCTGGCAGGCGGTTTTCAGATAGAGCTGTAACAGCACATTTTCCTCATCCTCTGCCCTTTCCAGAGGTCGTTTGACCTGGTGTACGCTTGTCAAATGGTGCAGAGAGTTGAGACATATCCAGAGTGTTGGAAGAGGTATCAGGTGGATTTTTCTCTCACAGTAGATAATGTTACCAGGATGGTTTGGGACTCCAGACAGAAAAGCACATGACCAGAAGAAGAGTCAGAGCAGAAGGCTGGATCTGAAGTGGAGATGACTGTAGGTGATATCAAGCAGCCAGTGGGAGGAAGGTGCAGAAATTCTTTGAAGCTCAAATTCTTATTCCTTTTCTTACTCTCTGTGAAGTTTTTATATCAGTAATTTAGAGGTCATTCTCTGGGAAAACTTAAGAGTCAGGGGTGTTTTCTACATAGATGGATGCAACCTGCATCCCAACAGCCTTTGCTTCTCTCTATGGTCCCTTTGGTCAGGTTTAAAATTCAGAATAAATTATCTGAGGGTGGAGATACAGCTGCTAACTTGGCCTCATATGAACACATGGCTTCTGGAGTAAACTGCTGCTAAGGTACAGACAGGATAGAAGAGAAAAAAAAAGCAAACTAAAGAAGATTAAGTATAGTTTGAGTCTTATTCCTTTCCCACAGTTTCAGGGAATGTTTATCATGTGCATTTTTGAGGTAAATTCTGCATTCATATTTAGCTTGTTGTCAGTTCATATTCTGTCACAACATAGTCCCCCACGTGGAAATCATGTCCTATTTTATGCAATTTATAGTATCTCTCTGAGATTAGTCTAACAAACTGCCAGGTTTGCATGGATGAAACTACTGCATCAGAATAACTTACAAGAAAAGCTAGAAATTCACATAAGAAGTTCTTGACACACAATTGGCTCTGTGAATTACTTACCCTAAATATCCCAGCATGTGCTTGTGCTGAATTACCAGCTATACCTTCATTCAGTTATAACTGAGGTGCTACAGTGTTTATCAGGGCCTGATGGTGAAAGAAAATCTTGAGGGTTGAAAACATTTATAACCAGAGACTGTTAAAAGAAGGTTATTCAGAAGCCCTGTGTTTGGCAGGCTACTTGTCTTGAAAGTCAGGAAGCACAGACATGTCCCTTCTGGAGTTCCAACTTAGATGCAAAACCTGACAGAATGTCAAAAACGAAGTTCCAAACTAAGCACAGTGTTATGAAGAGAGCCCTTGCTAACCAGGACATGTCCTTGGACTGGTTCTGTGCTCTGGCTTCACAGGAGAGGTGTCTGGCTTCATGGGAAGTGAGGTCTCTGGTCTAGGAGTAGTTTCTAACCTTGTTAGCATTGGACTCAAGGATGAAGGAAACATCTAATGTGTCTTCTCTTCATGGTGTAATGCACAGTGCTCAGGAGAATTTTGCTAAGGTCAGCTCTGTGATAAGCATGCCTGTGTAAATGGACATCCTGGGGAGGTGTCTGTGTCTGTTTTAATGAAGGATTAGAAATATGAGGAACTTCATATCTGAAGTTCTTGTAAGTATTGCTGAACTCAGTCTGTGGTAGAGCCAGGAATGAAAGTGGCAAAGCAGTTGGGATGAATTCTAAAGAGTTTCAGTAGAAAAAAAAAAGAAAAGAAACGTTTTAGAAAGAGTTTCTGAAATTAGTTATCTAACAGACTCCACCTCCTCTCATGGTTCATAATTGTGATCTGAAGGCAGTGCAAATTTTCCTTCTTTACCTAACAATTATTAATACTAAAACTGAGATCATATTGCAGTCATGCTTCTGAAACTCCCACCCAAATCCTTGTTTAATATCATAGGCAGGGTTTCTGCCAGTGTTTTCCCAAGAGAGTAGATCTATTTAATGAAACAATTAAATTTAAATTTGTTTGGTGGCCTGAAAGTCCTCAACAGTATTTCGGGCTTATAAACATGGTGGTAAGAAAATGATTCCTGAGAAATGAGAATAGGCTCAAGTTGGGGATAAATATCTTAAATTGTAATCTCAGCCACAAATCCCATTTCAGGAGCAGAGTGCAGCCAGAAGACGTCATGATCCAGCCTGACAAGGGATGGAATGGGCAGCACATGCATGTTAAGCACAGCCATTGAAAGAAAAAAGAGTCTGGTCTGGAGTGACAAAATCAGATGACTGATTTGTTAAAACAATCCATAAAAGGTAGAGTTCCATCTTAGGGAGAAAATTTACCAATATAAAAAGTCCTGTGCTCAGTTGCTCACACAGTAGTACAATAGGTAGCAGTCAGTTATAAAATAAATAGCATATAAGAATTAAACTAATTGCTAACAGAAATAAGTGAAAGCTTTTCATTCTGACTGATATGCATGTTGTGGGTTGCCTAGAGGTTTGAATGCTGGTGACATTATAACTCTTTTAAGATGAGGATCACTTCTGGGCCCAGTGTCCCATTTTCTATCATGGTAACATCAATGCAGAAAAACAGTTGTGTAACTTGGGAGCTGGGCCTGATCACGGTGTCAGGCAAGCCTGATGGAAACTGTGCTAGCACCTCTTAACAAGAGCATAACAAGGTACTTAAATGTGCCTGAGATGTGCTTATACATGGCCAGCTCAACAGCAGTATTTATTCTGAGTGCCCAGATACTGAGATCCAAATCACCCCCAATGAAGGCCAGTTTGGTCTGGAAGTCTTTTTCTGACTCAGAAAGGTGCTCAAGCAACTTTACACATTTTGCTTGTAATTGTTCCACTGACAGGAAACTTCTCTGTTCTTCATCACCTTCAGGGTTTTATGCTCCTTCTCAGCATTGCACCACCAGCCAGCTAAATTTGGAGTTGAACTATTTTTGAACATCAGTTTTTAGAAGACACTTTGTCAATGTCTAGCTAGTTTTTGTTTTGTCTTTTGCTTTTGGACAGAAAGTTTAATAGTATATACCAATGAGGTGACACTGTGTAGGTGTCTCTTCTCCTTTACACTGTGTCCTATACCTGGCTTTCCCTTGCTAGTAATACCTTGTTTTTATCTCTAAAAAATTCCCTACCAAGATTTCTCCTTGCCCTGATTCAAAGGAGCACCACATTTTCTGTTCTACATGGCCTGAATGACTTCATTGACAACTGTTTTTCCTCACATAGGCTCAGTGGTCTAATTTGCCTGTACAATGGAAAGGACAGCCAGCTGCAAACAGAAAGAAAAATTTCCTCTTTTTCTTGACATATTTTAGCCCATGCAAAGGACAAGAGAGAGGTAGGCTTGCTCTCACTGCAGCTCCACTGATAAACTGATGAAGATCATCAGTGTGTGTGGAGAGATGATGCTCCAGCAAGAGCAGCTGTGAAAGTGTCAATACAGTCCCTACATAGATGGGAAATACAGACAAGATCTGACTGGAGATCCTTCTGTGAATTTGTGATTTGTTTGCTTGGTTTGTTATGTTTGTTTATTAACTGGTGACACTTCTTTTTTTTGCATGTAACTCTTCCTACTAAAACCTCAGTTAGGAAATGATGGACAGGTCTAGGATGACCGTGGTACTTGTTTGGAAGGAGAAAAGACAGAGTATAATCTTGGCTAGTAAAAACAAGAGGCTCAGGGCAGGGAGGAGAAGCCTAGTGAGGGTAAAGAGCTATAAAAGATTTCCCAGATGGATCTATCAGGGACAGGCTGCATGTGTTTGTCCTTCTGTACCTGCTCTCCCAAACAGGAGGCAGAGCACCCCCTTCAGACACCCCTCAGTGCCTTCAGATGTGTCCTGTGTGTCACCTCTGAAGGGCAGTGGTACCCACAGATGGAGAGAGACATCCTTCTGTGCTTTCCTGGGAATGCTTGAGCAGATTGTGTTCTTCAGGGTGATTAGTTTCCATCCCTAATTGCAAACAACAGTTTTATGAGGTTACTCAAACAGTGGTTCATCCAGAGGAAATCTTGTGTAGCTTGTGACCTGATGGCATTGTGGCTGACTAAAATGGATTTTGAATGCTCACATATGCTGTAACTGAGTCTGGATTTTGTTGTCCAATGCAGTTTTAATTCAGTAGGCAGAGTGTTGAAAATGTTTATTCATCACCACACACGAAAACAAGAATCTTCTAGCTCCTCCCTTCCAGTTCATTACATTTATTTAAGCATAGTGAGGAACATCATGAGGAGAAGATTTTTTATTTATTTTGCTCATCCAGTTCCTGGAAAATGGGGCCTCAGCACACATAAAGGTTACTTGGGAAGGCAGGGGACATAACCTGAAACATCCACAACTTCCTCCTCCTTTCCCCCAAGTTTATTGCTGAGCCCAATGCCAGAGTATGGGATACCCCTTCAGTCAGTTCAGGACAGCTGTCCTGGCTGTGTCCTGTCCCTGTCAGGGTGTTGGGAACCTGAACAGCAATTGTTCTTACTATTGAAGACTGAGGCAAAGAAGACATGAAGTATCTCAGCCTTTTCCTCTTTCCTTTTCCTTTTTCACCATGTTTTCCCCCTGCTTCCAGTGAAGGAGGGAGATTGTCTTTAGCCCTCCTTTTGTTGCTAATGTGTTTAAAGAAACTTTTTTTATTGTCTTTTACAACAGTAGCCAGATTAAGTTCTAGCTGGGCTTCGACCCTTCTCATTTTCTCACTGCATAACCTCACAGCATCCCTGTAGTCCTCCTGGGCTGCCTGCACCTGCTTCCAAAGGTCATGAAATGTCTTTGTATTCCTGCATTCCAGCTTCTTGTGAGGCTTGTCCCCCATCTGTGGCAGTAGTTCCTGCTATAGTGCTTCCTATTACCATACAGCTCGAACTGTGGCTTATGACAATTTAAATATATGTTGAAGAGTAAGTTTTCTAGCTATTTCATGGGGTAAAAATGTCTTGGCCCTGGGGGTGCCACTAGCCCTGGCCATTCCTGGTCACTCAGCTGGGTTCCTCCACCTTGCCCATGGCTCAGAACCCATTTCAACCCTCAGAACCCTCCCTCCTTGCTCACAGGAAAGCTTCCTTCCCCCACTGTCTTTTAGCTTTTGTTTCTCTTCTGCTTTCTATATCCAAACTCAGTTTCTTGTGCAAGCACAGATCTTAGACATGAATTTTTCTAAATAACCACAGTTGTTCAGAAATATTTCATGGTGAAATTATGATGTGTTTGCACTCACGAATACATTGACTAAAAGGCCAAGTTTCAAGCAAGAGAAAAAATGAATGGAACACAAAAGAGTCAGGGAGTTTGTAGGCAGAAATATGGAACATAATTTAGATGTAATTGTGAAAGTGGTTGTTCTAATGGAATGTGGTGTGTGGATATTAATAAAGGATGCCCGCTAAGAAATAACTTACAAACAATTGCCTTCTCCAGCATCATTTGTTTTGATAAAATTAGGATTTTGGGCTTTTTCTGTATTCTAGACTGATTCTTGCTGCCTTATTTGGGTTGAGCATTTACAACACATTAAAATACTCCTTCTGCTAGAGCCTGAGTGAATGCTTGCACTCAGCAAATTCCCATTAGTACCAACATTTTAAGTACTCAGCATTTTGTTGCTGCAGTGAGTTTTCTCTGCCATGTTATGCGTGTAGTTTTTCATGCCTGCTTTTTAAATACACAGTGTGAAGGGTCAGGCTATGTCAGGTCCAATCCCCACTCAGATATGAGTGCTGCTGTATTTTCTGATTGCCTGACACCAGGAAGAAAAATTACCTCTCATTCATGTTTTTAAGCAGCTACCTTCAGATTGTTTAGTAGGAGGCACTTGACCTCTTAACATGGGTATATAAGAGCTGAGTCAGGATTTCATTCCAAATTATCTTTTTTTTTTCCTTTTTCAGTACTTCTCACCAAAGTCCCTGGTTGCTGTGGTTATTGTACACACTTTACATTTGGTGAAGAAATGTCCAAAACTCCAAGCTACAATTTCAATTAACAGGCAAAAAGATATCTTCCTTTTAGTGTTGGCAGAAAAGTCTAATACAGAACTGCCTTGTAAACTATATGCAAGTGTACCTTCCAAACAGTTTTTTCAAATGAGCCTTTGGTGTATTGACAGGGAAGTTGAGGCTGGTACTTGTACTATTACATGCAAATGTAGCTTTTTTTCTCAGCCAAAGCTTAAGCAAACAGAATATTTTAGATGAATTTAGAAAGTAATCAACAGTCACTTTTATTTCCTGTGTACATTCCATTTCTCTTTTGAATGAACTATTAAAGAAGGAATTGGACAATGATATGACAATCTCTTCCTACTGATGACAAACAAAACTGAAGTAGAAGATGTAATAAAATTGACAAAGCAGCATGAAAGAGGAAGAATGAAAGCTCAGATTCTGGCAGCTCGAAGCCAGGATATACTCAAAATTTTAGAGCTGACGTAATTTGACAGCTCTGATGAAATCCTAGGAGTATATGTGCACATTCAGCAAAAAAATATAGCCATGAACTCTATGTGTCTTGACAGGCTGCCACTTGAATGGATACTTGATTAATACTATCTTTATTCACAGTGCTGCTTGGCATGAGCAAATGAATTTCAAAATATCGAGCTAAATGCTTTCCTGATTCACTGTTGCAGGAAGGACACAGTGCAAATGAGACCTGGAAAATTAGTCCTACATTAAATGTAATCCATTACTTTTCCAAAGGTTTGGCTCACTGGGATATACAGGTAGACTTGTGCATTACAATAATCATTAGAACTCATATTTTATATAAATGCAGCTTAAATGATTATTCATGCTAAAACAAATGTTTTATGGATTTGCTGAGTATGATCATTATCTGCAAAAATACTCTTCTGTTTTTGAAATCTAGGGTATCGTTTATTATACTTTTATTTAGCCTTGATTTCAATTCCTAAATAAATTAACTATCTCTTTAACACTCAGTCTAGAGGAAAGGGGATCTAATACAAAAGCTGTCCTATCAGCAACCTGTAAATTTGCAAAGAAAAAGGTTCTAGGGGTAAATTTTGTGTCACTTATTTTAATGTCTTTTCATTGTACTACTTCCAGCTTTCCTACAAGCAATGCTTCCTTCCTGTTTCTGGGGATCCATTTAGAATATGAGGGACCCTTCAGTTATAATTTACCTCTCTTGTAATCTTTATTACATAATTCAAGCTGCTGTTATTTGGCTTGGCTTCTCCTGGAAGCTGTCAGTGCTGGTTTTGGTTGCAACCAGCATAATAATATTGGAAATACTGACATTCTGGCTTAAAGGAAAGGAAGCCCATCTAGGGTGTTTCTGTTTTCTCTTGGGTGCAGGAGGGCAGTCCTTTGGCACAATTGCAGTGTGTGGGATTTGGAAAGAGCTGTGCTAAGGCGTCTCAAGTCTGTACTAGAAATTCAGCTCACAGAGGGCTTACAAATGCAGCACTTTTTTCCCTCCTGGCCAAGCAACTGTGATACAGATGAAAGCATGAACCAGCTGGTGAGAGGAGCCAAAGCCTGGAGAGGATGTTCCTCCAAGAAAGCATTCTCTTTATACTCTTGAGATTTTCACCTGGCAAATCAAGGGGCTTCAGGTGCTTCTTCATCAGAGATACCTTGGGACATCTCAAACATTCATAAGGCTGCAAGAGACCTGCACCCCTTTGGCTGGAGTCCAGCTGGGACTAGGGAGACCTAACTGGCACATGATGTCCAATGTCTATTTGACAGATTTCTGTCTACACCCCCTCTGAACTCTGTGGTTGCTGTAAGGACAAGACAGACAACAGAGAAGGGAAGTTCATAGAATGTATCATAATTTAGAGAAGATGTACCACATCCCTGCCACAGCTGCTAACATGAAAACTCGTGTTTTACATAGCATTTCATGAGTGTGCTTTTCAGCATATGAGTTGTTCTTACCACAGCTGCTCTGAAAACTTGCTTCTGGCCCTACATGAGTTGTGATCTGGAGGAGAGGAAGCTTGAGCACATCAAGGCATGGAAGTTTTGTGAGTGAGCACTCGTGTAGATATGTTTTGGCCTTTGAAATTGGAAGGTGTTCTTTTGCACCTGGAGGAGGATTGATAAAGGTGGAGATTGCTCATAGAGATATTCCCTGAAAGCAAGAAAACTGTGCTACACAAAGAGAAGTGATTTAGTTCATCTCTATTCATAAAAATACATTTAAACATAGTTTTCTTTACTGTTCCTTCTAATCCTCACACTGGCACAGGGGCAGAGGCAGACTGGTTACAATGAGGTACTCTATCAAATAGAAGCAATAGAAGGAATTGTTACTACACTGCAGCTCATGGTCAAAAAAGCATATTTTCTCTTTGCTTATTATTTTTCAACCTTTTTCCTATGTCATGTGCAAGAAAATTCAAGAATTCAAGAGCATTTGTTTCACTTTTATTCTGAGAACAAAAAATGTTGTTGCAGTTTTTGTTTGGATATGTGCTAATTTTCCTTCCCAATGGAGGACAGGGTGGTTCGGAAATTGCCTTAATAGACAGCCCTGGGAACTGTTCCCAACTAATGAACACCATTAAGTAGCCAGATCTAGTTCAAGGATGATGACTTTGGTAATTCTGTGTACAGGAACATGCTGGTTTTGCTTTGCAGTATAATTAGTCTGTGCACCTGCTTTATTTTAAATGTAAGCCATATGCTTGGTTTATGAAAACCAAACATCTGCCATAGAGTTGCTAAAATATGTGCCTTAAAATATGCTTTTGATCTGCTGCTATATATCTTAAAGGAAATATAAAAATGCATATTGATATTTTAAGACTGAATTTATGGTTGCTCCTCATTTAATTCACAGCTTTTCTCAAGAACTGTACTTTTGACATGAGTTAGTCACTTGGTCTAAAAATGCCTTTTATACTTCTGAATCATCTCTCACATATTAACCAGAAAGCTTGCTTCTCTCCCAGAGTCAGTAGATCTCATGAATTTCTTTGCTTAATAGCACTGGGATTGAATCCTCTTGACCATTGCCTAATGAGGTTTACCCTGGAAGATTTAAGCCTGGTTTATCTCCTGTCAATTTCTAACAGAGTAAGAGGCACTGATTGATGGAATGACCATTTAAAACTCCACACATATTTGGAAGCTGCCATAAATTTTCTTTTTGCAATGGTATTTGCAAGAAAAATATGAAAATATACCAATAGAGTAGATGAATGTGAAGGTCAGACTGATTTTTCTGCCATAACAAAAAGCTGAATACCCTAAGCGGTGATAACTTTTACTAATGAGAACAACTATTATCCTTCATATTTCTGAACAGTGTATTAAACTTGCTGGAAGTTTTTACTTTATCTCTCCTGCTTACTGTGACTAGAAAATACAATTTATACATTTTATGATTAAATTGTCTAGTCCATGTCAAATTTAACCATACTGTTTCTCTTAGGTTTGGGTGGTTTTTCTTTAAGGAGTGGGGGGAAGAGGGGGGAGATGAAGAGAAGAGTAGATGTCTTTAAATAAGGCTGTGAAAAATAGCAATATCACTACAATGAAGTATTCATCTTGCCCAGTAGACAACTGTATGGAACCATCTTCCACTAGAAAATGGAGATTGTTAAATCAGTTTCACAGGAATTTCATTAACAATGTTATGAGAATAAATTTCCTTAAACTTCCTTTCTAATGGATAAACTATACAGTTTTGTGTGTTAACAGTAAACTTGAAACACACACCATATTTAACATAATTATATATGTATAATATGACCTTGCTGAAGTGTTTCAATGTTTCAGGAGGAGAATTGATACTTAAGACTGAGGGTATTCTGAGTTTCATTCTGTGGGAAATTTTGATTTTAATCACAAGATTTGTCTTAGGAGAGAAGCAAAGAACAGCTCTACATGTAAATAAAGTTCTTTAGCAGATGGGGTTGTTACCCAGCCTAAGAAATATTCTGTACCATTAGGATTCTGCTCTGTTAGTGTTCACATACTTGGCAGTCTCCAAGAAAGGTACAAGCCAGCACTGTTAAACTTGGAAGTCAGTGTTTCTTCCTAATACAATATTTTAAGGTTAATAAAAGAGAGAGAAACTGAGACAGAACTCAAACCCAAGTTGTTCATTTTTTGTCTTAATACCTTGGTGTATAAACTAAAACATGGTTTTATTTTGTCTTATACATTTGTCAAGGAAAAGTAAAAGTTTAAATTTGTGCCCTGTTTTTGAAAAAGCAGCTAGCAACTAGTACATGAGGGAGAAACCTTTTCATCTAAACAGCTTTTCAGTGTTTGCAGAAAATAACATTTTTTCCTAGCATCTGTCTGCAATGCCATCTGCTACTATGCTTCAGGCAGCTTTGATTGTGTAAACTTAGCTTTCCAGTTTGCCAAATGGAGTGACTTTGAAAACGTATCCCCATTCATCCTGTACTAAGACATTTGGTGCCTTCAGCAGACCCAGTGCAGAATGTACAACCTCATCTACAGTGAACACACTTCTGCTTTCCTTCTCATGTGCCACAGCCATCAGGTCAAGCCTTAGGGACAAATAACAGTATTCAGTCTGTCACCACGAATTTGTATTTAATACACATCCATAGTGATTTTTAATTCCATTATTGGGTTAAGACCTTCATTCACAGTTTTTTAACATCTTGTAACTTTATTTTCTCACAGTTGTTGAAAGACAAGTTAGTGCCATAATAATGAGCAATGCTACTACCAACACACTCTTGTGTTTCATTGACCTGAACCAAAACTTAAAGCCTTGTCATTTTCTGGACTGTTTGTGTAACCATCTCTTGTGCTGTGCTTGTACAGTTATGTATCCATTCCTCTGTGGGGTGTAGTGGGACAAATCCTTCAAATCCCTTTTTGTTCCTCTTCTTGAAAAGCTTCCACCTTAAAACATCTCTTAGAAGTAGTTTTAGCCCTTGTCATGGCTTTAGTCAACATGACCTTCCTGCCTTTTTTTATATGATTGTAACAATGTGAAATAGCCGAGAAGAGAAGGTCCTCAGAGACAAGTCAGAGAAGTCAGACAAAGGCTCAGCCATGTCAATATCATGTTTGAAGGCAAAGTTTGAAGAGATGGGTAGTGTCTGGGGTTTTTTTCCCAGCTGAGTTGGAAGAAGCACATGGGATTTTGAAATACAAGAGCCCTTCTTGACCTCTAAAGGAGGAGCAGCATCACACTTCAAGCTACGAGCAAACTCAGAATAATTGAGTTTAACTTAATTATACTAATCCAGATAAAATTGAGAGAAAAGAATGACTGGTACCTTTGGAGCAGAGAGAGATGCTAGAAACAAAAGAAAAGTTCATGTATTTTAATGATTTTAGTAATTTTGACACAGCATAAAAGAAAACCAGGTAATTATTACCAGTGGAAGTGAGACATCACCAGAGGTGAGAGTAAGAATAAATATTAGTGTGCCAAAATAATCTGTGTGTGATTTTGAGTATCCATTAGAATGATGAACTGAGTTTGCAGAGTGATCCTTTTGGTGTCAATCCTCGAGACTCAGGACTGAACTGTCCTAGAGGTGGCCTGGTTGTTTTGAGAAGCACCTTCTCCCATGAACAGCCACGTGATTCTGCTTCACTGACCACATGAGCTCATCCATGTGAGTGCAGCACCCCTGTTACAAGGACTGTGAAAGTTGTGTTAGACCAAAGAGGGTGTGGGAGGTGTCCCATTTGGCTTTCTTGACACGTCTTGTTGACTTGTGGTCAACACTGATCTCCATTTGAGTCCCAGTGCTCTGGATCAGCAGGATTGCAGACCCTGAGAGAGACAAGATGCTTTGTCCTGGCTAAAACTTCTCTCAGAGGAATTGCATGCTTCTGAGAAACCCGTGCAAGGAGCTGCTCATCCTTCCAGAACCAGAATAAAAGTGGATGGATCAGTCTGAGACTGTACCAGCAGGACCAGCTTTCACCTGAAGTCCTTGCAAATGAGCACAGAGTTTTTAACCTGGATGGGAAGAACCTGGAGGTACATTCCTACTGCAAAAACTAGCAAGATATCTTTGTGCCCTGTACCTTTCTAGCCTGCATGGAAGACATGAGTGTCTTTACCCACAGTATGCAGCGAGTCTGGGGCTAGACTGTTGTAGGCATTATGCAATACCTGGGTAGTGTTTGCACTACAAGAGCTTCTCAAGAATGATGTGAATCACAAGACAGCTTGTTATGGCCAACTCAGAGTATTCAAGACCTTCTTTTGCTTCATCACATGGTTAAAAAAAAATTGATATATTCCTATGTCAGTGAAGGCCTGGTTTAGGCATTTTTAATTGCTACAATGAAAAATGGTGGAGAAAATGCAGAGTGAACAAAGCTGGGAGTTGGTGGAATAAATGCATAGATCAGAAAGTAGAAGAGTTAATTAAATTCTGATGAGTGAACTTGGTTTAAAATCCCGTTAACATACCAATTTTCACTTTCTGAGACCAAAGCAAAATAAATAGATGATTAATGTAAAATGGATAATCTATTGGAAGTCAGTGATATGTTCTACAGAGAAAGTAAGTTTTCAGAAATTTGCCATTTGAAAGTGATTGGGAGATGAAGGGTCAAAAATAAACAATACTGGAATTCTTGCTAGCACCAAGAACTAAGGAAGCTGAGGCTGATATTTCCTCAACCAGCTGCTCTTGGAAGGTATAGAGCTGGGTGTCTTAGAGCATGACAGTATATATAGAAAAGGCACATGAAGTTCTCATCAAATGAAGCTGGATGTGTCCTTCAGAGGTGACTCTATGGCCTGAGACAGTTGAGTGAAAGGAATGGTAATCTCACATAGCTGAGGAATTAAATTCCCTTTGAAAGTGTTGACAGTGCTATTACTCTAAACAGCAACAGGTAGACTAAATGTGGTGATTTTCAGCCTGGAGGATCCTAGTCTTGCCCTAAACTGAGTAGAGAAAATGAAGCAGTGTGGAATAACTGAGTGTTAATGATCTAATTTTAATAAGCCGTCCAATACTCTGTTAAACTACTACAGCTGGTAGAGGCTTTCCAGGAGCCTGCAGAAGCCATGTAGAAGTCCTCAGGCCTTCTCAGGTTCTATGGAGAAAGGAGTTGTGCCCATATTTGCAGAATATTAGTAACATGTCTGTCTTTCATTGAATATGAAAAGCATGGCCAAAAACTGCCCACCTCCACACACATGCTTGACTAGCATGCTGGAGTCTACAGCTTATGGCAGAGGAGGCAAGGCAGCAGGGATTAATTTCTGGAACAAAATGCCTGGGTGCTTAGCAGAGAACATAGGTACACATTTGGATTTATAATAGTAATAATAGCTGGCAACAGGAGGGGTGAGAGACCTTGGCTGGGATGGAAGACACTGGTCCAGCTCAATCTGGCTTTAAGTGTCCAGAAAATTCCTGGAGTTGTGGAGCAATACTTGGCTTTGCTGCTAGAGAAGCAGAAGCTTGGAAGGACTGAAGGGACTAAGCAAGGCCCCAACAGTTTTAGTGCCTCTGGGGAAACCAGACTCGTGGGAGCTCCAATTTCTCTGAGAGTTGTGCTCAGCATCTGCACACTTAATTCACAGAATGAATAGATTTCCCATGGGGTTTGTTTGTTTACCTTTAAAAAAAAATAAACCTTAGCTTCTAGGGTTAAAAGAGGCCAGGGCCTCAAAAAACCAATTCACTGATTCTCTGTGACTCCAGAAAATGATGGCATATTTCTTTGGAGTCTTTCACATGGGATTGAGGTAGTGGTGGGATGGGTGGGGATGACAGTTTTTAAATGTCTATTTTTTTTTTTCACACTGAGATTGAAGATTCTGGATGAAAATGAAAGATGAAATAATCAAGGATAAAATCAACCCTGAAAAAACAGACTGAAATCATACAGTAAAGAGGTCAGATTTGCATTTTTGGGGAAATAAGGAATGCCAATGACTGAAAACAGCTAAGCAGCATTTATCTATGCAACAGAACATGTATTCTCATCTGGCTATAGAACTGATAGATTATTCTTTTCAAGCATTAAAGGCATAAGGAAAATAGGGACCTGGGACCATGATATCTCAGATCATAGCCACCATTCACACAACATCACTGGGATAATTCACCTTCTAGTTGATCTTTCCAGACTGTCACAAAGCATCATGAATTATGTTGGAAGTGGAAGGAGCAGAAGGAGTCGCAAACAGTGCTGGCAGTTGGACCTCTGGTATGATACATGTGAGCTGCACTTTAATTCTCATTCCTAAAGTTTTTTTTTCATCAGATATGGACTTTTTTAAAATGGCAAAAGCAAGACATAATTTTCTCAAAGTTACTGGTTTGTTTCTTCTGCACTCAGACTGCCCCTACTCATATGGTTTTTATTATCCCATTACTATTTTAAATATCTCTTCCTCACGACAACAACATAACAGATATCCAAGAACAGAGAAGGCTTTCAGATTAACACTGGCTGGTAAGGGTGTTTTGTGAATAATGGACAGCAGATGTTCTGTGAAGCCTTTAGTGTTTACTGATCATTGACACTTGCAGAAAACTGTCCTTGTCACTGGAGATTAGGTTGCCCCTTACAATGCTGAGTTCCTGTGAGTGTTACTGGGATATAGATCACTACACTAGAGAAAATAGCTTGTACAGACAAATATTTAATACTTGTTACCAAAACTTCTCTGTATCGTTACTTTCCTCTGCAGAAGAATTTGTATTTCCAAACTATATATAAAAAAGTAGGTTCTTGGTGGATTTTACTGGAGTTGCTAAAATATATTCATATTAACTATGGTTAATTCATAACTATAATTTCTTTCATCACGTGTGAAAATTTAGAATTAAAATATGTCATTGTTTTTCAAACTGAAACATTCTTTGGATTGCCCAGTATGGCAGATTATAGGATTTAATAGTATTCAACTACCATCAGATTGAATTCTCCCACTTATCTCTTCTTCCAACAGGCTCTCTTCTCCAACATTGAATAACTTAAATGATTTCCCTTGATATCAAACCTAGATTAGTCAGATGTGAGAACAAAGAAGAGACCTTCTGGCAAACTGCAAGTAGATCATGTCCTGCTGTTGAGCATTTATCAGGACCATTGCAAGTATGTCAAGTGAGTAACTGCTACTTCATTGCCTAGTTGTATTCCAGGTAAAAGTTGCAATTGAAAAAACCACTGCAATAAATGAAACTAATTGATACCACTGTGTTTAGCATTGTCTGTATCATATTTTTTAAATTTTTGCAACATAAAACACTCTAAAACTCTGTCTGGATTTATAGATCATCTTTGATGACCTTTACTGGAGACATGACATGTTGGAGATCTGTATGTGCTTGGCACAATTTAAAATAAAAAGCAGGGAGATAAAATTATCAACTAACTGTGGATCTTTGAGGCTGCTGTTTTTGTCTTTAGTGTAACAGAGAATACTGAGGATTATGTCATTTATACCAGTCGAGAATGACCTCTACCTGTCAAGAAGCATGTTACCTGTAATATAAAATGGCTTTCCAAATTTTCCTCTGGATTCAGGTAGAATGGAATTGTTCAAGGCTTAAATATGAACTAATCAATGGGCAGAAAAAGACTCCAACATTTGATAACACTGTTGTGCAACACTGAGTTATGTAGCTTCTACAGCTGCTGAGTTTTATGTGCTATGTTAGATAAAAACTCAAGTGTGACTGAATTAAATTAACTCCAAGTTTCCTAGCCCACAAACTGTTTCCAATGTCAGTCAAAAGTAGGTATCTAGGGAAGTGTGCAAAAAAATGGGTACATTCAACACTTTGGCCCTTTTTTTCCTGCCATCATTGTGTAGATCTCTGTCATATTCCCTTCAGCCATACCTTTACTCTGCTGGAGAGATCTAATTGACAAAGTCATTCTCCATGTAGAAGCCATTGTGTATTTCTGATCACTCTGCCCTTCATCAGCTCATTCCTAATTACATTCTATAACTTTTGATATACAAAGGAGCAAGACTGCATTAAGCAAACAGAGCATTACGTAGGGGCATAATAAAGTTTTGTGGGTTTTTTTTTTCCTTCTTCTATTTATTTCCTAATTAACTTGAGTACTGATCTGCTGTTTTGGTAGGTACTAAACCAAAATTTTCATTGAATTGTCTATGATAAAGTCAAGATTTTTCTCCTGTGATATAACAGACATGCCAGAGGCCATCATTTCAAGCACTGAGTTTTGCACCCCTTGAATATAGAATGAAATACACTCAATTTAATCTGACCTTTTATTTACATTCACTTGACTTTACAGTGTTCTGCCAATCTGGACAGCTAACACATATCTTTGGAGATGCTGCTCAGTCTTTGTAAACTCCAGTTTAGGTCCTGAGCGTTCGTTGAACTGTTCATGTTTACAGGTATCTGGAATATTTTATGCTATTTGCATGTTTCCATCCTGGTAGCTAGGCTCAGGAATGGTATGAACCTTTTTAGGTGCCCTGAGGGAATGAAAAGACATTTGGTTTCAATGCATCTGGGCATCAATGGGCCTTTAACCAGTAGCAGTTTGTCCTGCAGCAGATTTTAATATCTATTCCCACATCTATCACTGGAAAATAAGACAGGAACATAGCCTTCCAAATGGCAAATCAACATGTTCACGTGTTTCAGCCTTAAATATTCATTAATATTTTCCTGTTGTTTCATTAAAGTTCTGGCACTGACTTAAGTAATTACTGTCACCTCTAAATGGCTGCCCATATTTTGTCCTTCTCCAGTATTATTTATGCCTTTGTTTCATCTTAGCTCTTTGAGCCAGCTTTTATCGTGTCTGCCAGGTGTACTGTGCACACATATTCTGAATTAATCTGCCTAGTCTGTCAGAGTGTAAGGAAGTTCATTTGTTCAAAGGAGAAGGGGGGAGGGAAGGGAATTCAGCCTGAGACACCCTAGTCTTGGTTGTCTTTGTGAGTTACTTGCACTGGGCAAAATGCTTTCCATGTGAATAGTTTCAGTGCAGGCAAAGACAATGTCAGACATGAGTAGCCTCAAGTCAAATCCTTTGCCATCAACATGCCTCAAAACAAGCTGATTAATTCTTCAAACTCTCTTATTCCAAGAGCTTTGCTGCACTGCACCACTTCCATCATGTAAAATCTCATAGCAATGTTCTTTCCCATCACGAGTGAGATGGCAGCCCTGATTCAGCAGCTGGGCACTTTGCTCTGCAGCCCATCTCATACTTGCATAAGTAAATGCTTCCTGAGGGTTTAGTGTAGCTTTGCACAGCTGGGCAAGTACATTTACAGGTACAAAATGACATGAATGTAATTTTGAAAATGAAGTGCACTTGAAAATGAAGTGCACATAAAAATGAAGTGCACTTGCATGAGTCTTCTCCTTTGTGGAGCTGGTTGATCTGACCCTGCACTGGAATGCTGACTGGCTGGGAAAGTTTGGGGTGTCATGTGGAGATGCTTGAACATGTCACTGATGGACTGGGAACTCAGCCCTGGTAAATTGGTGTTAATCAGTCAATATTCACATATAAACAATCAAGAATGCAGGATAACTTGGCAAAGAGCTGAAAGAAAACTGGAATGCCTTTTCTTTCAAATCAGGCTCATCTGGACTCAGTGTGGATCCTTCCAGGTGATTTGGAAGCACCTGGCTCTTAAATTAGAACAAAGAGTGTCTCCAAGTGACAATTTTCCACTTGGAAATGAGTCGCAAAAGGAATCAGGAGGAAACTAATTATGAGTGTATGCTGCATAAACCAAAGTTGCTATTTAAATTTAAAAAATGTTGAAGAAGTATATGAAGTGAAACTGCTTACACAAATTGGTGAAGACAGTCCTGAGCAGATTTTGCCAGTGCACAGTAGGGGCTGTGTAAGAACTCTTGGATCCTCCTGAGAAGGAAGGTCTGTGGGAATGCTTTGAAGGCAGATAATGAATACAGTCAGGAAGAGGCAACAGGGAGATGCTAGGAAAAGCCCACTGAGTGCTGAGAAGAATCACACCGGATATCCATCATCACAGGCTCTGTCTTTGAAGTGTGCTTTGGTACAAAGCTTTGGGAGAGAAGAAAATATAACTGAAGAAGAGAATTAAAAAAAAAAAAAAAAAAGGAAGTTTAAGTTAGCCACTACAAAGTTTATCACTTCTGTGTTCAGCTGATATAAGTGTCTGCTATGCCAATAAATGTCCCTAAAGGTGTAGTGATGTGATCCATGATGTCTTTTCTGAGTTTAATTGTAGTTTAGCTCCAAGCCCAAGGAGAATTTCAACTGGAGAAATAAACAAAAATAGTTTAAATTTTTTTTAATTTAAAGTTGTTTTTAAAATCACAAGAATATTGCAATTGCATTAAAAATACAGAAAGAGAGTAACAGTTTGTTAACAGTCTGTGTTACAGTTGGCTGAATGGTGTCTGTAGGTGTATGTCCCATTTGCCTACTGTGTACCTCCAAAAAGCTCTTGGTAACTACTGAACAAAATATAATCATTACAGTATTTACTGAAAGACCTTTTGGTTCTTAACTTGTAATTTCAGAGAAAATCACTCATTATCTGTTTTGTTTTGGTTTTTTTTTTTTCCCCTTTCTGTAGATAATGCTATTAATTTTCTTCTGCCATGAGTATTTAGGGAAAATGAAACTTGCTCAAACATTCACTTAAAGCAAATTTAAATTCTTTCTCCATGAGCAATTTTTGCATCAGATAGTCATCAGACTTGGCCCCATTCTTCCCTGAAACCTTATGGTTTGTTAACTTATAAACCAGTTCCTGTGGCTCAGGCATGCTCTGAGCTCTGGGTTTTTTACCAAACACACCAAAAACAGATTTCCTTCCTGTGCTTTGGAGTTCATATCAGATATTGTGCAGCAAGTTAACATTTTCTGTGCAAGACAAAAGAGAGAGTTTTTTTTTATTTTACTTCTCTTTGTTGAGGAATGCAACTCCTGCCATCTTCAAATGATCAAGACAATTTGTAAGTTAATAGACCGGACATTATTGCTCTCAAGCAATTTCAATTTGAGTTTATGGAAGTAAGCCATAGTGGCAGGTTTATAAACCCAGAGTTCATAAGGTTGCAGTGAAGTGAAGTTGCAAGTTTGATGTTTCTGTGCTGAGAAAATTGCCCAGCTTCCACAGGAACTGGCAGATATTATAGCTGTGGCACCATTGTTAGTTTTATGGTGTAGGCCCCAAGCGTTTGGGGTTTGTAAACAGAAATGGCTTTAAAACCCTGTAGTGTCACTTTGGGACTGGACCATGATTGAGATGGAAAAAAAATGTTGTACCACTCCCTCTCCTCAGTTTTGTATGCAACACATAAGGACGGAAGAGCCTTCCTGGAAAGAGTTCAGTCTCCCCGCTGACTTTTACTTTGCTCTGTGTTGAAGAAGATGCCAGAACCTTACCAGAGCAGTTACATCTCAGGGGTTTGGCACAATAGCTAAGTGGGCCCCAGCTGGGCCTGTGCAGTTTCTTCATGAAGCTTTTGAAATGTGGCTTTTGCAAACAAACACAAATAAAGGGATTATACTCTTTACTACACTGTGAGAAAGGGAAATCACTGTATCTGATTGTGTCCTCACACCATTTTGGCAACACCAAACAACTGCAAACCTGCCCAGCCAAGCATGGCTGAGGCTGCTCTGTGCTTCTGGAGGAGTGTAACCACAGCAGAGCTGGCTAGTGGCTGCAGCACATTGTAGCTGTGAAAGAAGTGCAATTTAGCAACCTAAATTGACATTTATTAACTGTGTATTGCCCTCTGCACTTGTCTGATGTTGGGCTACACATATTTCTCTTCTTAGTGTTAATAACTTTTCAAAATGTTACCAAAATAAATAAAATAAATAAGCAACTGAAATGGATTTAAAAGTGCTGGCATTTTTTCAAGCACAAATTTAAATATTTTGTCCCCCCCAAAAAATATACTAAGAGCTTTTAGCTTCTCAGATTTAAGACATTCCATGATGTCTAGGAGAGGCTGTAGTTTGGCTGCCTTAAATTTCCATTCCTCTCCATACACTATATATAACAGAAGCAAGAGTCACTTTTCTGGTGAGAGAAGAGCCCTTTTCATCATGAGTATCAATGACCTGAAAATGATGTTTACCCACTGAAAACAACCAGTAGAGGAGAACTAGTACAGGAGATGACGGAAATAGAACTTCTCTGAACCAGGAGGAGGATATTTCCAAGTCATTGCAATAATTTTTTGATTAAGGAGAAAACATGCCTTTTGCCAAAACACTATTGGCTACCAAAACCAGATGAATCTGAAATTTTCAACCCCACACACCTGTGCAGATTGATATACTCATCACCTATTTAAACTCCAGGCTTACAACACAGCTATTAACTCTCTTCTTTGCAGCAATCACTCCATGTTATCACCTTTTAAAACCTCTCTCTAGAAAATTAGGGAGTAGTATAAAGCTCACATTCACATTATGTAAGACAGAAATTTACACTCAAAGATTTAATTATAGATTCTAGACTCTTCTCTAAACTTTTTAACTGATTTATAACTCTCAGACTGCACAGTGCAAAAATTTCTAACATTAACTGAGTCTAATTAAACGAGTTCTCTGAGTCTTTATAAAATTATTTTGCAGTTGTGCTTGAATACATAGGAAAAAAAGCTTTAAAATAAGCATTTTAGGCCTCATTTTCATAATTATGAGGCTCATAAATCAAGAAAAGTTTGGTGAAAGGTTTTCAGTCCTAAAGTTATCAAACATTTACTATAAAATTGCCAACCATAAGCAGATTAGAAATGATCTACTATTTCTAATTTAAACTAAATTTTCCTTCTTCAGTCAGCTGAGTTGCTAACTGAAATATTGCTCAATCTAATGGTAGCCACTCATAGAAAAAGGAACCACCTGCATTTTAAACATCATAAAAGTGCTTCAATTGCTGGGCTCAGGCACACCTACAGCATGTTTGCATCTGTAGTTAACACAGAAAATGTTGTGGTACATAAATGGATGCAACAAAAATTCAGGAACACTTCACTATGTTCCAAAATGCCAATCTGAGAAAAGCACACTGAGAGGTGGCTGAGGCAACTGATTAGCTTTTAAGAAAAACCAGAAGTAATCTGCTAGCAGTATATTAATGTGTTGTCACCTCTTAGGCCAACTGAGGTATCTTGAATCTGTGGGTGGACTTGGCTTTTTTGAGTTCCGAAGTCAAATTTCTTGGCTTTGACCAGGTTCAAAACTGGTCCTTGAAGTACAGCTTCTGACCTTCCCATTGCTTTACATTGTATTTTGCTGATGTTTAAATTAATTATGGGTGTCAAAGGATCACTAAGGCTGGAAGAGACCCTCAGGATCATCCAGTACAGCTGCTGACCCAGCCCCACCATAATCACGCCCAAACCACATCCCCAGATGCCAGCTCCAGATGCTTCTTCAACACTTTCAGGAACAGTGACTCCATTGCTTCCCTGGGCAGCTTATTCCAACGCCCAACCACTCTTTTAGTGAGACAATTTTTCTAATATCTCCTCTGAACTGCCCTTGGCAAAATTCAGGCTGTTTCCTCTCATCCTTTCCCTTGAGACGTGGCAGAAGAGACCAACCACCTCACTACAACCTCCCTTCAGGTAATTGAGGGCAATGAGGTTCCTCTGACCCTCCTATTGTCCAGACTAAATAACCCAGTTCCCTCAGAGACTGCAGGAATTCAGCCTTCAAACTTAAGGCACCTACAGCATGCACATTTGGTGCCTGAATCTGAGCTGGCCTCCACTCCTGATGCTTTGAAAAGCTGTAAAATTAAAGCCTGCCAAAAAATACAAGGTATTAGCGTATGCTGCATTTTGTCACAAAATATTAGTGATGTGAGGAATTCAGGGATGAAAAAGAAATGTGTAGATATATCATAGTTACACTGGAGACAGATCCACTTAGAGTAATGAGATAAACTTTCACACTTCAGGGCTGAAACAATTCTTTTTGATCACTTCCTGAAAGACATTACAAGATGTGGATGCTTAAAATAGCAAAGGACTGGATTCACAGATCAATCCTTGGTTCTGTTGATTAAGACCCAGAGCCTGAAAGATTATTCCCTCTATGAAGAAGTAATTCCCTTAATTGTCCATGACAGGCTGTTTCTGTAACATTCTCTGAAACGTGTGGCACTTACTGCTCTTGGAAACAGGGTATTGAACTTGATTAATCACTGCTCTAGGCTTGGCCACCCCTACACACTGCATCCAATCAGCCACTTTTGTTACATGGAATTTATTATTCTATAACCTTTAAGTACTTTAAGCAAGACAAAGCAAACATCTTATTTTTCAAATGCTGATGCATAAGACTGAGCAGTGGTGGGGCCAAGGGACCTTATTCTCACTCATGACCTTTCTTTCTGTGATACTTTAACACAAGCAGATGTCTGCATCACTGCTGAACCATTCTGCCCTTTGTTTATATTTGCTCATCTGCTTTTTCTGCAGTTGCTTTTTCCCCTTTCTTTTGTGGGACAGTAAAGCATTAATACTTAGTACTGATGCCCAGGAGACATGCTAACAAAGTCCTAGTTTACAGGTGAGTTCACTTAGAGTTTACAAAATCTTCAGCTCTCATGGCTCTATGCCACAAACTTCATGATATTTGCAAGGACAGTCTCAGAGGATCTTCCTATTTCAGTTTAAGATCCTTTTCTTCTTGGAGTTGGTAAGTTGCCAGTTGAACTTTTGGTTACTGAAGGTGTGGGCAGACACCAAGTACATTTTAAACTCACTAATAATAGTTTTACTTCTGCACTGTAGACCTTAGCATTTCATGAGACAATTATGGTATCAAAATAAGTCATAGCTGAAGGCACTGAGTGACAGTCAGCAGACTCTTCTCATGCTCACAGTAGCTATGGGAAGGCTGATATTTCAGCTTAGGACAAGGGACTCCATTTCTACTTGCCCAAAAGCAGAACAGAAAGAAAAACAAGCATGAAATTGTAGTTGAGGATAGATCCTAACTTAGGGGTGCATGCAGGAAAGGCAATACAAAAATCTCATCTGCTTGACATCCCTACATCCTGCCACCACGTTCTGAGACAAGAGCTGTCAGAGCACTTTCCAGATGCATGGATGGAGAGATGGACTTTTAATATCTGCCACATTTACTCTTTTTAATACTTCTGAACTAATAATACTCCTAAGGAGGCAACAAAATTTGAATTTCTGCCTTGTATTTCAGCAGAGTAGCATTTAGTGTTTTTGATTTTTGCTGTTATTATCTCTGGTTGTAGAAATCACAAAATCGGAGTCACAGGATGGTTGAGATAGGAAGGGAACTCTGAAAATCATCTGATCCAGCTCCCCAGCTCAGGCAGGATGATTGCCCAAGACCATGTCTAGATGACTTTTGAAAAATCTTCATGAACAGAGACTCTCACTTGCTCTCACTCTCAGCCACAGTTCCCTGTCTCTTAATTTAGTTCTCACATTCAGAAGGAAATATGCATGCAGTTGTACATGTATATGTGTGTGTGTGTTTCCCCATCCTTTTTTAATACTGTGAGGGGGTCCATACAAGAGATAAAACTCTGTATATCCTTCAAGACCCTAGAAATTTTTGTCTTTAGGTAGGACTTGGTTCTATTTGATCTACATTAAAAATCAACAATGCTTAATGGTCTAGTACAAATCTGTTTGGTGTCCCTTGAGTACAGTGGCACATGAATGAAGCTGCAAACTCATTATGATAGTAAAAGCAGCAGACTTGTCAGTGTGTCATTATTAATTGTCTTAATTAATTGTCAGTATAGCATGGAGATTTTATGAAGTATTTTACTTATAAGGCAGAGGGTTTTTTTTTATCCCAGAGCACATGACACTTAGAGCAATAGCCTGACTTTGGAGCTGATTTGTAATCCCTCCTCCCTCTATTTGTTTATAAAGATGATTTTTCTCATGTCACACCTTTTCATAGAAATTGATGTAAAGAAAAAAAGTTGGCACTTCAGCAAAAGAACAGTTGCAATTCTGAATCTAGGTTTTTGATCCATTTACAGGGGAAATCCTGTAGGCTGAACAGCAGGCAGTGCTCCCAGTTCTGCAGCAAGCTCCTCCACCTCGTTGCTAAACAGTGACAGGGAGGGAAAGCCTGAGCCTGTTGAGTGTTTCAAGTTAATCACTTGGTTCAGGAGAAATTGAGATTGTGGACACAACATGGACAAATCTTCCTCAGGCTTTTCATTCCTTTTCCTGTTGTCTTGTGCAGAACTGCCCCTATTCAAAGATTACAATGCAGCTGAGAGGAGTGGGGAGGAGGAATGGCATACCCTGCACTAACCAGGGCATCAGACCCAGCAGTGCAATGCCCATTCCCACAGCTTCAGCTCTGGCAGCACCCAGCACTGTGCTCTCTCCATAAGAAGCACGAAAATCAGCCCAACTTCTCCTCAGCTTGGTGACAGAGTTTCTAAAAGGAATCAAAGACCTTAAGAGTCCCTCCAGGCACATCACTATCCTTTTATTTATCTTGACAATATTTAAACTTTTGATTTGTATGGATTTATGATTTCGAAAGATGCCAAAGGGAGTTAATGTCACATTGAGGCAAAATATTAAAACATACAGCTGCAAGTTTGAGACATAATGCCTTGACTTAGATACAGGTTGCACTTAACAGAACTTCTGAAGCCTCTTTAAATGTCATTGTGCTCTATGTGATATCCTTCAGAGCCTGTGACTGCCTGCCTTAAAAGATTTTCTTTTATTGGGCTCTGAAGCATGTACTGACAAAAGAGCCTTCAGAATTACCTTTGGCAGTAGCCTGCATGAAAAAGTCTTGATGCTGTGTTTACTGGAAAATTTTATTCTTAATTTGTGTTTGCATTGTTCTTTGGTGAGTTCTAGCAGTGGCTATAGTTACAGTAACTGTAGTATAGTTCCAAAAGGAATGGATAGGGAGCTAAAGAGAATATTTTCTCAGGTGCTCTGAAAATTGTAGAGGTACAAACGAACAAAGTAGGGAAGAAAATATTTTTTTTTTTTCTGCTACTGCTTATGTTTAGGCTTCAGCACTTAAACTTGAGAACTGTCAGTACCATGAGCACCTGAAGACCTGTAAGGACTCCTTTCTTCCTTTGAAGGGTATATCTGAAGAACAGCACACAGAGAAATACAGATTTCTTGAACACTGAATGCGAAAAGATGCCTGTAATGCTTATAATTAATTCTCTGAGTCTGATATTTTAAAGAGTATTCAAACTACGTATTAGAAGTGCCTGGTGAAAATAACTTCAGTTATTTCACATAATCATAGAATATCCTGAATTTCAAGGGACCCATAAGGGTTATAGAGTCCAACTCTTAGCCCTACCCAGGACACCTCAAGGATCACACCATGATCCTGAGACCAAACACTTCTTGAGCTCTGTCAGACTTGATGCTGTGGCCACTTCCCTGGGGAGCCTGTTCCAGTGCCCAACCACCTCTTAATCATGAACCTTCTCCCAGTATCCAACCTAAACCTCCCATGACTCAGGTTCATGCTGCTCCCATAGGTCCCATCACTGGTCAGGAGCATGAAGGGATCAGTACCTGCCTCTTCCCCTTGTGAGGATGTTGAACACCCACAGTGAGGTCTCCCCTCAGTCTCCAGGCTGAACAAACCAAATTACTTCAGCTGCTCCTTATAAAATCGTCTGAGTCTGGATAAGAATCTTTTTTCTTAAAGTACAACAAAATATGTTCAGAAAAACCAAATGCTTTCAGACACTCCACATTTGCTTTGATTTTTTTAGTCACGCAAAGTCAGTGAAATACAGTAACAAAGTTACATCCTTTCATATACTCAAGAAAATTTCCAAAACATTTAAAAAGAAAATTTACACTATATTTAGAGAGAAAATACTGGGGAGTTGTGTGATAAAATTTTTTAAAAAATGAGGTGAAAGAGTCTTAAAGAAGGCACACATTAAAACATTCTGAGTAGCAAGCTTAGTATCAGTTCCCTCTTTCAGGTGGCTTGTCCTTTCTACTATTACTCAGCAGAGCACATTTGATGGTAACATGAAAGAGATATTTTGCTCTGTGTAAATTACAGGTTCATTTTTTATGTTTGTGGCACAGTCTTCTGGGTGAGCAGCCTGTGTGCCTCCAGCATGTTGCAGGTGTGTGAGGGGCTGCAAAAATGTACAGAGAGCTGCTGCTGCTGCTGAGGAGTGCTGGACCTGCCCTCAGATGTGCCAGGCAGCTGGCAGGCTGCTGTGCTGCTTTCAGGCACAGGTACTCTCTGTTCACATGTTTATCTTCCAGACCTAAAATACCTCTTGGCAAAGAATCTTTGCCTTCCTTGTGGCCCCTTCTTCTCAGGTGCTGGTGGTAGTGAGTGCAATTCACTGCCCTTCTCGGCTGTTTCATGTGTAGCCAATAAATTTGGATGGAACTGTGATCACCTTCCCTAGGACCAGACAGGAGAGAGAGTATTCCAGTCAGGCTTGCTGGGACCAGAAAACACACAAGCATCTTTTTGGTGTTGTCTGCCTCAGGAGCTAACAGCAGGGTGAAAGACCAGTTCTCAGAGGCTGAGCTTCTTCCTACAGTGGATATCTACCTAAAATTCCTCATAGATCAGTTTCCATGACCTAGAACACATCCTGTTTAGTTTGGACTTCCATCCTGTGTTCTCTAAAGAGTTCCAACAACTGTGTGATGGCATTATACATGTTTTACCTACACGTGTTTTAGACCACAGAACCCTCTGAGCATGTTACAAAAGCACACAGAAATGACAGGAGAAGAGGGCTTGGTTGGTTTTGGTCAAATAAAACATGTTTGACTTTAGAAACTGTTCTTGGTTTATCTCTAGTCTAAAGGCTCTTTCTATAACGCTCACTTTTGAGTGATATGCTTTGTTTTCTGTTTTGAAAAGATGTCTGGTAAAACAATATGCATGAAAAAAAAATGCTTGCCTGAGTGTTAACACCCATTCATTGGGAGGAAATCTGACAGTTTTACTTGAGATACAAAAGCATACATTACTCTTGATTGTACCATGATAAGAAGGATGGGACCATGTCTGGTCTGAAGAATGCAGGCATCACCCAGCAACATCTGCTTTTTGTCTTCAATGGTGCTTGAGTAGCTGACAGAGTGGTAATGACTTTAAAAGTGCAATGTCTAATTAGAGTCATGTTTGCAGCAAAATTGCTTCAGGATAATTCAGTAAGAAAATCCTGTTCTTGGAGAACATTATTTCTTCAATCCTTTAAGAAAAGCCTAATCTGTGTGCCAAGACTGGCACATTTTTTTCCTTCCTGTAGTACATGACGTTGTGGAATCTAACGGGACATTGGAAAGGCATAAATAATCCATCTAAAGCTTCCCAGCATGGGAAGTGGCTCGATATAGAAGGAAGAAGAGCTCTTTGAAGGCTGAAATATCAATGTACAGCAGCTGGTTTATATCTGTGGGATCTTCATGTTCCTGCAAATAACTGTAAAATCGGGCATTTTTTTGTTTTTTTTAAGTGAGTCTGTACGTCTTCTGTGTAGTGACAGAAGGCTGACTGTCTTTGTGCTCAAGCAGTACTTTGTATAACTGGGAAAAAAGAGTACAGACATTTGTTCTGCCACCCTGATGCAGACTGAGGGCCAGACTGCTACACAAATAACTCTGAAGTAGCAGCAAGTCTACTAAAGTTTTGAGCTGTCTCTCTTCAAAGGCAAGGAATTATTCTGACAGGAAAGCAGTAAACAGGGTGTGGACAGTTCCCTTCCTGCTACAGATAGAAGTGTGAGAGTATAGATGGGAGATTTTCAAGACCCATGGATCTTCAGCTGCACAACTTCCTTGCCACTCTGGAGGGATATCCACCAATAGCCATCCCCATAAGTGAGGAGATGAGTTATAACTGGCAGAAGCACTGCAATTTAAGCCTCATCAGCAAACATTTTGGGGAAAAAACAAGGACTTATAAAACATTTGTCTGAATGCAATGCCTGGCAAACTATGCTTTCAAGTGGTCTCTCTCTAACCACTCTTCACAGTGAATGGGGCTTAAAACTCCTCTTTCTGCTGTTTCATCCATCATTCAGCTGCAATATGCTGCAGTAATTTGCAAAATGCAGATAGAAATGTAAACCAATTTCCACTTATAGTTTTCTATCAACAAGTTGGTGGATTTTTCTTCATAAGAACAGAGGGATAAATCACCTCTTCCAGTGCCTTTGGATAGCCAGTTCTTGCATGGTCAGCTTGGGTACTGGCAGAAATACAAAGTCTAGGACAAAATAATACTAATTTAAAACAGGTTAAAGAGGAAGATGTTCCCATGGACACAAGGTTCTGGAGCAGATGTTCTTCTGGGCAACTGGCAAAGCAGAAGGACTCTGTCACCATCTGACCTCTATGTGTGGTCTTGTCTGAAGTGACTGTTTTTTCCAGAGAGTCATTCTTCATCACGTCTGTAGCTCAGGAACTTGTTGACAAATGTCCATTAAATATTCAGCATACACTTTTTACTACATTCTACCATATCCCAAGGCAGCTAGAATTTAGTAAGCTTTACTTTAACAGTTCAACGAAGCTGGACAATGTCAGGACAATTTGAAATTGCTTTGGCTCTGAGGGTCTGTGCCCTGGCTTGCAGTAAAGGCATAAATACATGTCATCTTAAAGGGATTTCTGACCTTGCTCATAACAGAAACATGTGTGCAGATCTGTGGCCTCCGAGCTCTGAATGAACTGTAAAGAATATTACAAGCTAAAATCCCTTTCAGAGGTCTGCACAGGGAATGTGGGCTGCAGCTAAGTTGGCATATGATAAAACAAAACATTCTGTTTCCAGCATCCTCTTGGGAAAAATATCCGCAGTCAGACCTTCACAAAATGCCCGAGATAACTTTCTGAAGTCAACACCAGCAGTGTTCAAAGGGCACACGGGCTGAAAGCTCAGCCCCAGGCTGGGAGCTGATAACTCAGAACAAGGGTTAGTTAGTGGCACAGCAAAGAAAGGGAAACAAGTGAGAGTGTGGGTCGGGTAGAGGCTTGTCTGCCTACTTATCAGAGTTAATTTTTCATAGGTTTGACGTTTAAGTCTTTATCTCAGATTGCGGCTAATGGTGTCCTTAAATTATCTTTGCTTAAGTAAAAGGGTTGTGTGTCTTGCATGAAGAAGAGTTAGGGCCTTTTTGTGTTTTCTTTTTTTCGGTTTTCCCCCCCTCCCTGCAGATAATAGTGTTCTTTTATCTACATCACAATTAATGACAATTTCTAGAATAGGCAATATCAGGGAGCTGTGAGGCTGTATCAAGCTCTGGAAAGCCCAAAAGCTTGTATAATGTAACTACCATACTGCAGGTATGCTAAATGCTGAAATGGTGCTTTTATCTAGCAGTGAATAACATAAATGTAAATTATGTTATAGTATAACATTAGAATGTTTCAAAACATCCTGTTCCTTGCACTGTATAGTCTAATGAAATTAAATATGTTAGAGAATTCTGGATAAAAGTCTGGTTTTAGTGACATGAAAATTAGGGTTGAGCTGTGTTACTGATTGTATCTTGTTAGAATTTTCAGGTGAAACAGAATATGTGTAGAATATCTATATTTCTAAATTCATCGTGAGAAAAAGGTTAAAAGTTATGGGAGTAGCAGTGAAATGAATCAATTAATTTCAAAACAATTCTAATTTAAAATCCTTCTCTTATTCAAAACAGCAGCCCATTTCTTTTTAACACACACAGAAGCATGCATGGCTCTTATGTACTTGCATGTGTAGGGTAGGTGTGCTCTGGCTTCTGAATAAGAGAGAAGAAGGACAGATGCATCTTTCTCTTAGTGAGACACCAATTTAAAAGAGGAAAGCAGGTGCTGGTAAGAGAGTAAGTAGTTATTTAGAGGAGGATTGTTGCTACACTCAGTTGAGTGCAGTGGGGAAGGTGTTCAGAAACAAAGAATTTGTAAGAAATGTACACTGTTTATAAACACCTCTGATTTTTATTGCTTATTTTTGTTGTTCAGAGCACAGGGATTGATTTCCATAGTGTGTGGCTGAGAGCTAGAAGTGAAGGTGCAGGCAGGTACCTCACTCACTCACCCAGTGGAGTGAGGGTGCATTCTGTAAGTCAGACAGCAATGGTGCACTGTCAGCTGATCACAGGAAAGCTGGAAACTCCCTCACACTGGAATACTCACTTTTCCTGGCACAAGCTAAAACTCAGTACAGAAATGTGTTGTTCAGGTGTCCTACTGGTCGAGAAGTTAATCAGCTCATGGCTGGCCTCAGCTGGGAGATGATCTGAGCAGGACCTGACACTGCCACCGAGGAAATTCACTCCCAAGTACACAATGGTGGCACAGAATGCTAAAGCTACAGTTGGGTGAACAGGGGAATAAAGAGGAAACAGCTTCTAAAAACTGTACATTTTAATAAGGCCCACATGAATGCATGGTTCCAGGGATGCAGTACTTCTCAAAACAATCTGAGTTTCAGGTTTGAGGAATCAAATAATTTTGCTGGATTATTGTGTCAATCCCCAACTGTGGCAGGGAGTAGGGCCTTTAAATAGCAGTGTGGCATGTAATGAAAAGTGATACTGGGTGATACCCCTTCTTTAGGGGTATGGGATAGTTATTTTTATATATTCTTATTCTTCCAAGTATATGAGAGACTCTCTTCAGAAATAACTGTGAGAAAAAAACACAGACAATGTCCCCTGAGCACTATTCTCAGTATGGGAAGGTGGGATGTGAGTGGAATGAATTGCAGGCAGGTGAGCAGCTCTGCTGTCTGTGAGCTCTGAATATCTGACAGCAAGGGTAATCTGACTGCCATAAACCAGCCTCAAAAAACCATGGGAAAATGAACCACAGTGGTGCAAGGAGAATGCATTCTTAAGAGTAGGGAAGAAAATAGCTTTGAAATTTTTAAAAATTCTGTCGTGGTTTTGGCCAGGACAAGGTTAATATTTTGCAACAGCCTTGAAGGGGTGGAACCTGGAGCCATGTGGTCATGTCTGGGTTATTATTCTATACCACCATCGTGGCTGGTGAGTGGGAATAAGGGTTTCTTTTTTCTGGGAAGAAGGGAGTGGCTTCAGGTTGAGAATAAGTGTGGCAGGAGGAGGAATCCCATCTACCATTCCTCATTGTGGGGTCCTTAGTGACCATTTTGCATGTAAATAACCTCCTTTGTATACTTCTGTTATTAATATTGTTGGGTTTGTTTTTCTTGGTGCTGTAAATTGTTCTTACCTCAACCCATAATCTCTGACTCTAGTCTCTCTCCCAGGAGGAGGGAGGGGACCAGCTTGTGGTTTTCTTTTAGGTGGGAATACTTAACTGGGGAGTACCATTCCTAAACCACAACAGCCTTAATGTGGCTCTTCATCCCAGAGGCAGAGTCCCCTACTTCCACACCTGGCAGTGATGTGAGTGGGATAGAATAACAACCCAGACACACCCACAGGGCTCCAGGCTCTGCCCCCTCACAGCCACCTCGAAAAATTTAACTCTCTCTCCTGGCCAAAACAAGGACAGTTATAATTCCTTGGAGTAGAATTAAATATTGCTTTATCCATAAAGACATTATTAATATCTTTGTGTTCAACATAGCAAACTCCAGATGCATTATGAACATACTCAGAGACAGATAATGAAGATGAAAAATGAGGCCTAACATTGTATCAAAAAAAGCAGATGGTAATATATAGACTGTTCCTGTATAGTAATTCACCTTTTGGAATTTACTCCCTACTTGCTGGTATTTAAAGTATTAGTGTTGGAAATAAACTTAGCATGCTTGTCTTTAGCACTGTCATATCTAGCTTGCTAATAAATGGGAAAGCCAAGGATTAGTGTTAATAACAGTTCAGATAATTGGAAATAAAGTGTAGCCCATGGTAACTCAAGTGTTCATTACCACATTTTTATTCCAAGAAACCTGTTTTTAATAATGGATGCAAAGTATGTGTTACTGTCACAGCTCATTGTTTAATTAGTTTTCTGATCAAACACATTAATGAAGGAAGACCTAATAAATCATGCAAAAGCAGAACGAAGTACTTAGTTATTATGTGTTGCATCGATTAATGGTGATATGAAACCACAGCAGTCTTGAAACAGTGGTTATATGTGACCATGCACAACTACAAGGACACCTTCAAACATATTAAAAAAAAAAAAAAAGAAAATGTATTTTGAAGTCCAAGTGAACAGTGAACACTGGATCTGTTCAGGGTGGTGGGAAGAGGATGCAATGGATGCACTTGACCCCTTTACCAAATGAGCTTTACTTTGGTACAGGCTCTGAAGAGGCAAAGGCCTTTGCTGTAGCTGGGCTAAGAACTCCTCTAGGAAACCCACAAAGGAGCCATGACACAGAAAACATTGATGCACATGAGCCTGGAGCTCTGATTGTGCATTAATATCAGGTGGCTTTCTCAAGATCCTGTGAAGAAAGGTGAAGGTCCAAGGAGTCTCATGCACATCTTTTCCAATGTATGCAATCCAACCACAGCAAACCTCTCATCCCATAACTATGACAGACCAAGGCAGCTGCCTTTGAGCCCTCCCTGTCAGGCACTCTGCCTGAGTGCATAGCTCTGCCCTTGAGCTGGGACACATCTCAAGATTGCTGCTTAGGGCAGAGAGATCTTCTGCTAATGACAGATCTTTGTACAAGTCTGACTGAACTTGCCCTAAATTTCAACTGGGCTGCACTCCAGTGACTCTCCCCTGGAGCTGGGATGTCTCAAATTTTGAGACACCTTACCTGTGAACTGAAAGATCTTCTTTACCCAAGGTGGAGAGGTGCCTTATTCACAACAGATATTGGGAAGTGTCTGAAAGCATGCTAAATCAATACCAGTGACAACTGTGTAGCTAATTTCTTTAGACATAAATCATTGTCCAAGCCTGAGACTAAATTGGACCTAACTGCATCTATGCTCCATCAGGTGTTTAGGGTGCCCAGTCCAAGAATGACTAAATGGGAGGGTCTCCCTTATCCTCCTAAGTCTTTGGGTTCTGGGTAAATTATTCTAGCTCAATTCTAACTGATTTTCCTTTGTATATTTCATCTGTGTAGTAAAAGAGTGAACTTTGCCATCAAACTTTATGAAGTTGCACTTTTACAAATTCATATTAAAACCACTTTTGCTGATGCCTTTGCAACCTGTCCCCTCAGCTGCCACAAAGTCTGTGGCAAGGGGGTATTTGGCTGAGCAAGTTATCTTGGTGCAGCTGCAATTTAGCCTGTCAACTTGGCTTTACATCTAAGGAAGGTTTCTAGGACCATCTCTTTCCCACCAAGCCCTGGGCATTTGTGGGTACATACTGCTCAGATGATCAGACAGATTTACAAGTTCTGAAGCAGCAGAAAATGATAGGAATTTCCAGTAAGCAGGTGTAAAGCACCCAATGCTTTGGAAAATCCCAGTGACCCTGATTGTATCTATTTTGTGCTGAGATATTCTGAAAACTCTTGCCCTGCATAGCTTGCTCCAAGTCCCAGGAAGGTTTTCCTCAGCCTACCCTCACCAGCAAGGCAACAGTTTGCCCTGACCTGCCTTTGCAGGCCTTGCTTCCTGAAGCAGGTGCTTGCTTTTCCTCTCGTGTACAGCCCCAGGGGAGGTTCCCCCACAAACTGCTGTGATTAATGCGCACATGAAAACTGTTCCTTTTGATTTCCAAACAAACTACAGGAAGAGGATGGAACAAGCTGCTCACCTGCCAGAGGAACAGAGGGAGCTGGCCTGGTTTCCCTCAGCCATAGCTGGGAAGGAGGGAATATGAGTAGGGTTGGCTGAGCCCTCACAGGCACTTTATTTGTGCATTGCAAACTCCACTACCTTCCAGCTAAGAGAGAAGTGAGGTTACAGCTTTCTTTCTGCAGAACACCTTACTACACATCTAAAAGCAACTTCTCTGCAGTTGCTTCTTTTAAGTTGATTTCCCATGAGATGAAACTGGCTGTTTACAATATTCTTGGACAAGAAACACAAATTAGATTTAGGATCCTGCTGTTGGAATATGTTCAAAAGGGGAAGCTCATAGTCATCACCTAATAAAACAATTTGAAATGTTTAAAAATCTTCATGGATGATAGAGAAAATTCAGGAAAATGATAAAAAATTATGTATAAACACAATATTAGACAATTGTGTAATATATACAATCCCCATCTGTATTCTGAATATTTGATTTGATATATTTTAAACAGGCAGGAGAAAGGCAGAAGCCAAAAAGAACCACTCAAATTACCTTTTGATTGACAGGCTTGACAGAATTTTCCCTTTGAAAAGTGAAAATGAATTCATACAACCTGACATCATTATGAAACCAATTGCCAAAATTCCAGGGCCTGCTGAAAAGAAAAGGAAGAAAAGCCAGAAGGAGACAATTTTTAAGTTTGTCTTAAAGTTTATATTAATTGGTAGAATTTCTCTGTTATTAGTTAAATTGGAATCAGTTTGGAAACCATGGCAGCCTTACCTCTGCCAGTGACATTAATCAGCCCTGTGCTTTGTCTTTCTTACAGCTGCTACACAACTCTCTGCTGTATATGTACTAAGGATGGGGTCCAGAGGTAATTTTCTAGTTTTCGTCATCATTGTTGTGCCACTACACAGATTTAAAGGAGATTTAAAAATGCAGCATCTTCCTCAGAAGTGAACAGAGAGATAACAAGAGCAATAATTATTCTATGAAATAGGATGAGGGAATTTTTATGGTGGGTTATTGTGGCAGCAACTTTGATTTAAGTGACAGAAATTGAACCTAGTAAGACTAAAGTGTGCAATCTGTAATCCCACACTACCTAGAGCAGGAATAACAAATATCTGTGTTATGTTCAGACACAGCATTCAGCAGGTAGCATCTCTTCCCACCATATTCACTTCAAGAGACTTCAGAGATTCAGTCTCTGAGGGTGTCAACCTCTGTACCTGAAGTGGAAGGTTGAAAAGCAGGCTCATAAGAGGTCTCCCTCGTATCTTTTAAAGGGATGAGTTCAAACATTCATTGCTCACTCTCCCGTTTACAACAACTTTTGCACCCCTGTAGAATTCCCACTGACTTTCAGAGAGACAAGATTTCATGTCAGATGTTTGATCTCCAAAATATCACATTTTTTTTTCCTGACATGGTAGACTAATTTTAAATAAATTTCTTTTAAATAAGGAGAACAGTAATTGCAACTCAAGAGAAAAGAAGTATTCAGATTGATTAAAAATTTTAGAGAGGCTTTAATCAGAAGTAAAAAACAGGCTTTTCAAAACAGTTCACTTGAACTAAGCAAGTGAGAAAAAAAGATTTTTTCTTTCTACAGCAAATTGTCTAACATGAGCAGAAAGCTCTGGAGATCCACCTTTTCCTTCATGAAGACAAAATAAATGTATTTAAATGTTTCATGTGAAGTGGTGCAAAGAGACACTTGTCAATGGAAAGAGTTTTCCACTGCTTTCATTAGTTTTACTAATTGTTTCCCCAGCCTAATTAATCAAAAGGTTGTTTCCTGCTTTTTTTTTTCCTGGTGAAAAGGTGAGTCTTTCAGAGGCCCTCTTCTGTGCCAATCAGAAAAATCAGGTGCCACTTTGTTCCTTGATCAAACCATCAGTTTTATATTCTGTGGGGGTAAAATTGAAGATAGAATTTCCCACTGAACCAACCAAAGGAGTTGGTTCCTGAAGAGGTGAAGGGACTTATGTGCTCATCTACCCAGGGTGAGAGGAACAGCTTCCACACCTTCAGTTTCCACATTTCTTCAGGTGAGTTCTGTGAGCATGAAAGGATGCTACCCACTGAACAGGAAACACCTACTTTCTTTGCCTAATGAAAGGTGACTTCCCAAACTCTTTGCTCTGCTTTCCACACCATGCAAGTGAAAATCCAAAAGATATCTTGAACAGCCTTCCCAAAGACTGGGGAATTACAGAATGGGCATGTCATGCCTGCAGGAGTGTCAGATCACTTAGAAAAATGATATGTCATGAGGTATGAGATCTGTCACAGCTTCAGACAGCTGAATTGTCATTTGGATAATCATTTTTTACTCTTCACCTGTTTTAATAAACCTGGGAGTTAGGGACTTCAAAGGCATTTGTGCCCTGTGACAGTTTGTTAGAATATAAATGGTGAGATCTGATGCACATTGTTTGTGTGCAAGACCACAAGGAACCCCTGCAAGCCCCAGCTCTCTGTTCCTTCCTGCCTAATTGGAGCAGCAGGGAGCTGATACACCAACGCTCCTGTAACTGTCTTTAAGGGTGCAGATCGTGCTCAAACATCTGAGTTGCTTTAGGGCACCTCAAGAACAGTGTATATAAAGCACCATGACATCATTATGAGCCACAACTGTACAAATTAATTCATTACACTCCAAGGCTAATGCATGTTCTGCCTTGGTGCCCACAGGGTGAGAGAGACTGGAGGAGGTCACACTCCTTTCTTTTCACTGACGCCCTCTCCTGTTCCTGCACAAATCTTCAAAGGCTCCTGTGTCTAAAGCTTGTTGGAGCCCTTGCTCAGTGTCCTGAAAGCTGAGTGATGTGCCAGTGTTTGCAGAAGGGGACAGGCAGGGCAGCACTGTCACAGTGCCACAGGGGAGTGGGGCTGGCTGCGTGCAGGGCCCAAGGGCAGAGCTGCCTGCTGAAGTGAGCCAGGAGGGGTGCAGGGATGCTGTTGGGAATTTAAAAATGAAAACTCTGAGAAATTAATGGCCCAGCACTCCCAGAAATACTGTGTGTTTCTAGCAAGGCAACTCTGTGTGGAATATGGTGACATTGCTGTGAATGGGAACAAGGCTAAGGCAAAGAAGCCACACATATCATGTGTTTCTTACTGGTTTTATCCCAGCATCTGTGTGGATGAGGACAAAAGCTGCAGGATTTCATGTATAGCTGCTTGGGAACATTGCACATTTGACTAAGTTTCTAACCATTACTACCAACTTCTTTCTTCAGGATGCACAGCCTCCAGGATTTGATGCTCTTTTCTTGCCATCATTTGAACAGAATTTGTCTTGGCTATACAGTAGCACCAAGGATGGTGACTACACTACTACCTGCCAACTTTCTCCCTCATTCCTGAGTTTAAGTCTCTTCCATCCATGCCAGCCTCAGCACCCAGAGGCTATCCACCTCCTCACTTGCAGAGTACTCTGCTGGAAAGAGGCAATTTGGTTAATGATTTTCAGTGACTGAATGTCCCAAAATTTTCCTAGTAATATCAACCTACAAATTATATGGTAATCTTAATTAATGATTTTTTTTTTTTTTACCCTCCAAGGACTGGAAGAATTTCACTAGCACTGACTTGAGGATTTCTTATTTGGAGACTTCTCCCAGCCTCATGGAATTTTTCTGAGCCCATTGTCAGTGGGAAGCTGGCAGTGTTTTGTTGCCTGCACAGCTTTCCATCTTCCCCTTCCCCTGAATGTTGGAACTGGGGTCTGAACCCCTTTGCTATTCTCAAATCTACTCCTGCACAGTGTTTATATCTGCTCTCTCTCTGGGCAACAAAAAAGCAAAGCTAAGATCACTTGGTGGTAAATTTTAGAATCTCAAATTTAACAAGTTATGAGGATCTCTCTTGAATGAGATTCCTTAGTCAATAAATGCAAATCATCTTGTGCCCACCTCTGCTGAGCACATCCATTTGAATGGCCTCATTGGTCATAGACAGAAATCAATGGTTGTATCTTGTAAGGATGTGGTGCTTTTGTCTGGATTGAAAATACTGTACATTGAAAATACTGGTTACCACATTTTCCTGAAACAGAAATCATGTTAGCAAAATTGAGGGTTGGACTGGATGATCTCCAGGGGCCCCTTGCAACCCCAACCATTCTGTGAAACCAGAATACTGAAACTTACACTGTAATTAGAGTTCCACCACAGTACAAGCAAAACCCACCTGAACTATACACAGCTAGATGGGTTTTTACCTTATAATGCCACAACATTGATAAATACAAAACCCATTAACATAGCTAGTTAGGAATAATATTATACAGACACCTCTGATGTATATTTGTGGATCTAAGCTTGCTGGCTGCATTTGGCTTTATTTTGAACAACATTAGAACAAAGTGACTAAAGAGGGATTTTTATGTCCTGCAATTGCTACTTGAAAAATCTTGGATGAAAGGTTTCCCTGGGCAAACAAATGCACCTATACACAAGCTCATAGGACACACACACACGTATCTAAAGTGCTGATATGTTTATAGTGCCATCAAAAACCATTGAGAAAAATGTTAACATTTACCTCTGTCTTTACAAGACTGAAAACTTTTGATTTGATGCCATCAGAAGGTAGGTATCTGACCAGTGTATTGTAACAATTACAGTGAGCAGGTGCCTATCAGGGGTGGGGTGACACCCTCTCTGTCAGAGGACACAGGCCTGAGCATATTGGGGATGTCTCCATTGCTGCTTGACATCAATAAAGGCAGGTTTTGTCAAGATTAGAAAGTGTATGCTGGTGTCAGTAGCAGTAAGTTAAAAAGTTTAAGCATATCACAATCACTAATTTCATAGTCTGCTTTTTTATTTCTATTCATGTACATGCAAATACTTTACAGCAGATTGACATTTTTGATAGGGGCCATGACCAGAAGTTTCCTGAATAATGCTTCAAATTATGCTGCCAGGAGCAAATTTAATTGTTGTATGCATACGGCACATTAACATTTATTTGCACTTTGTTCTGTTCTTCAGCTGCACTGCAGATGCAATAGCAAACTGTCACATTGTAGGAATTAAAATAAATGTCATGGGCAACAAACTTATGCCATGTCATACCAAGATATCTTCAGGGCAATATGCAACAAAGCTTAAAATCATTTAAAAGCTCACTCTGAATGCCTTTCAGCCTGCATTGGTTTATGACATCATGCAGAGACATGAAAAACAGTTTTCCAATGCCATTTTTTCTTCTGGTAGATCATTATAAACAGATGTTTTTCACACTGAAATTCTTTAATTCATCTCTCCCCTCTTTCACTACCTTTGGCAGCAACAGCTCGTGTGTGATCTGGTGAAGAGTCAGTTGTCCAGTAAATCTGAAGAGATGGAAGGAGGAATCATTTGTTTGGTCACCCGTTCTTGCTTAGGTATAGGGATGCCAGCTGTTCTGAGACTGCTGAAAATGGGCTGGTGTTGATGTGCACTGCCTGTGTTGCTTGATAGACAAGTATCTAGTTCAGAGGAGAGCAAGCCAGAGCAGTTATCTCTATGGCACAGAGCCGGTGTTGTTTCATTTGCTGTTAACAAGTAAAATGTGTAGATAGTTATTTTCTCCTGCATAATGTAGAAGTAAAATTCCAGATCACTGAAAAAAAAAAGGGATAAAATTGAATTCTGTTCCCAGTGGTTTATCCTAAGCTTGTGTAATCTTAAAGGCTTTTTTCTGCACAAATAGTTCCAGTAGTTTCCTAGCTCCTGTCCCTGCTCAAGCCTGCTGACTGTATTTCAGGCTTGACTATCTCAAGCATTTGCCTTCTACCTGTGAACAATTCCTCCTGTCCTGAGAATCAGAAAGGAAGTCTACTGCTAAATCATGTAGAGAATGGAATAAATTTCCAGCAAAACAAGAAGAAAGAGGAAAGACACTTTTAGAAGGCACTGGGATTGAATCTTGTTTCTTTGTAGCAGCATTTATAAAATTTCACTGTGCTTTATAGGGTAACATAGTGCACAGTGCATCTGGCTCTCAGTGATGACTGGCTGGTTTCCAGTGTGATTATGTGTGATCTTCTCTTATTCTCTTGGATCTTTGTATAAAAGTACATGTTTTATACTGTGACTGAAAAATAACAGAGCTCTTCTTCAGGGTGCAACTGGAAGGAGCTCATCTTCCCCCTCACAGGATGTTGATACAGGAGAAAGAGTCAGATCATCTCCCAAAGGCCCTGCTGTGTTCACCAACAAGATCAGGGGAGGTATCACTGGCTGGGGCTTTAGGAGAATCCATACTCTCCTAAAACCTTGAGTGATCTAGCTGATGGTGAACAGGCAGATTCTGAGGATGCCATTGGGTGCTATGGCAGAACAACAGAGGCCTGTGGAGTCAGATGCTGTTGTAGAACAAAGTTCACCAAGGTTCAGATTTAGTACATAATGAAAATTAGCAAAATTTTCTATTAAGATTAATTTTTTTCAAGGCTAAGTTAGTACCTAAACAGAGAACAACATGAAGAGAGATCATCAAATGTGCAAAGGTCAGGGTAGAATATAGTTTGGGCTAAAGGATCCTTCTTCTCACCTAAAAATTCTAAAAGTTGGCCTTCCCTGATGCACTTTGCTGCTGACTGCTGCTCCTTGCACCTGTGGCCATCAAATGCAGTATGAGTAACAGTGCACTGAGAGTTGTAAAAGCCTTTTTAAAGTGTTTTTCTAAGTGTCATGGTTTAACCCCAGTAATCAACTAAGGACCACTCACTCACTCCCTCCCTCCCCAGCAGGATGGGGAAGAGGGACAAAGAAGTTAGAAAACTCATGGTTTGAGATAAAGATGGTTTAATATGGAAAGCAAAAGCTGTCTACACAAGCAAAGCAGAACAAAGAATAGGACAAGAGGACATAGACTTAAGCTGCACCAGGGGAGGTTTAGGTTGGACATTAGGAAGAATTTCTTCACAGAAGGAGTGACAGGGCATTGGAATGGCCACCCCAGGGAGGTGGTGGAGTCACCATTGCTGAGGGTGTTTAACTAAAGAGTGGATGTGGCCCTCAGTGCCATGGTCTGGTTGACAGGGTGATGTTGGGCCATAGGTTGGACTTGGTGATCCCAAATGTCTTTTCCAACCTAAAGATTGGTTCTGTGATTCTTACTTGAGGCACACACAAATTGAAGACCCGGCTGCTGTTGGGTTTTATCTTCTCTTTTATTTAATTTAATTGCAAATAAACCTCATCTCTTCAAGGTGGGATCAGCTAACTTAAAAATAAAGTACCTGGATATGATGAGACACTGAAAGTTTGCTGCTTTTATTTCAACACTAGAGATGTTTTTTATTTGTAAAGCTCACGAGACCTCTAGGTATAGCAAAACAAAAAAATCCTTATTTACTGTTGTAGATAAAAAGAATAACAGAGTCTGTTATACCCCTAAAAAACCTAATGCCATTAGAACTGAGGTTTGAAAAATGGAATATCATTAAATGTACAATTTCATCAGTTTCTTGGTTAGCCAGAAATGACAAAGAGTTTGCCACACCATCTGGGTTTTTTAATATAAGATCTCAGTACTTGTGATACTTGATTCTTTGATGCTGTTTTTCAGTTCTCTAAAGAAATGTGTTATCTCTGCTCTTCATTTCAAAAATTTGTCCAGTTCAGTTATCAGTAATACAGTAAAACAGAAATGCTGTATTATTTGCATTTTTATGCCTAAAGTATGGTATAAAAGGCTGCACCTTCAGCATGCTTTGACAGATTGATGCCATCACTGCAGTGGGTACAAGCCTGAGGGGCTGGGCAGAGCTCTCCACCTGAGTGGAGCTGGGTGTGGAGTGCTATGGATGCTCTCAGACTATGGATGCTCTCCTGTGATGGTCTGACTGCTGCTGGGTACTGGCAGCAACACGGGAGCAGCAGGCAGGAGGAGCAGGTGGGGGGCTGGAGTTTTACAGGAGGCTGCTACCCCAGCTGGTCTGAGTCAGAGAGGTTGGGTGTGAGGCAGTGTGCTTGGTCAGCAGGGGTCTGCTCACTGAGCAAATGTCTGTGCTCACCTTAGGAGCAAGCTCTGCTAACAGTGCTGACTCCAAAAGTCAAGGCTAAAAGCCAAGTGGTTTCACAATCCATACAAAAGCCCCCAAAAGCTTCCAAAGGAACAGCCTCTGTGAAATAGAAGTGCAGGGGATGGATAGAAAATGAAGGGACAATCTTCCCTGTTATATGTGTGCTGTAGTGCAAACAGATGGCAATGCACAAATTTATGAGGATTAAAAAATAGCAATTAATCTTTCCTCAGACATGGATCAATGCCTCCTTCCCTCAGCTCATCACAGGAGGGCAGGGGCTCAGCGAGCTCAGTCCCTGTTTGCCAGAAGGTGGTGCTGGCTGGTCACCCTGCCTTGCCATTAGTTATTGACAGGATTATTCCAGTGTAACTTGTTGCCCTAGGATGCAGGAATTAAGCACTGTATTTTTTAAAAAATCAGAGTAGAGCAGCTGCTACACAGAATTACTTGGATGGCATCCTAGTGACTGCAGAAACACAGTGGTACTCGAAATTGGAAATTATATTGAGCGGGATGTCCATGTTTGTATTAAGAGTGAGAAAGAAAACCAAAAGTGTTTGCAGGCAATTCTAAATAATTTCAGAGGAAAAATTGATGGTGTTGGAGTTCAGCTATTAGAAATGCAAATGACAGATCCAGCATAAGCTGTGAACTCTCCTGCCTTTGCTATGATGTTAGGGACAAGTCATTTCATGCTTCCTTGCCCATGCAAAACATGTGAGGAAATTGTTTCTGAAACATAAGATATTGGACTGGTCATAGGAATGCCAGAAGGCATTTATTTCCAGTTAATGCATGGTCAAAAATCTCTCTTCATACCTCTAATAGGAATCTGGAGAGAGGGTCGTGACAAGAAAAAGCAGAATTTGTCTTTGGCAGTAGTGAAACTGTAAAAGGGGTGATTTCTTTTAGTAGAAATCTTAAATTCAATGCACGGGTGTTATGCAGACTGTGTTTACACTGAACACCCTTCCCAGAGGAATTAAATAGGTTCTTTCAAGAGTGGTGGAAGGTGGAAGAATTGGATTCTGGCAGTAAGTGAAGAAAACCCTTGAGAAAACAGAGCACATCATTGGTCAGTAAACGGGATTTTTAAAAATTTCTTGGAGTAACATATCCCTGTAGAACTGAAACTAGTAGTCTGCAGCTTCAGAACTGAAATTCTACTCATTACTGCCATGACCCCCATTTTTGTTATTTACTAAAAAAATCATGAGATTATTTGGACAACAAGCAGTAGACTCTTTATGCAAGAAGACCTCAGTAGAATAAAGAAGAAAATACCTCAAGAAAAAAAATCCCATTGAAATTCATGATGATGATTTTATTTAATTAATGGAGGAGTATGACATCCGTAATCATACCCTTTTGGGCATGTGCTTTTTAATAAATTTTTGTTTGTGTATGTGAAACTTTAATTATTAGAAAACTGAGGAGGCCTGTGGTGTTTATCATATTTTCTAGCTAGCTGTTAAAATTTAATTATTGTGTATTTAATTTGACAAATTAATGGACTTATAATTACACACTTATGTACAACAAACAAATAAACGAAATCCCTCATATAGCCCAATCATCTTTGACTCTACATATTGAAAATATTATTTGAATTTTGGGACCATTTTTCTAGAAATGTTATTTTTCCTTTTTTTTTTTATTAATATGAGCTTTGTGATAAACAAGCAAACATCAACTGCTTAAGAAAAACACAAAAAAAAGCTGACAAGATATGTAAAACCACAGCTTTTTAAACTCTAAGGGGATCAAGGAAAATCTGTTCTCATAAGCCTTACCCCCAAAAAAATCCACAAACCACACAGGTCCTTGTCAGTTTTGACAGGAATTGACATTTCCCCTCCATGGAAAAGCAGTTCTTTATTTTTCCAGTCCATGCACAGCACTGCTGTTGTTATCCAAGCCCAATACAACAGCCTGAGTAACTCTGGCCACTTTCAGGAGTGTGTTGTGGCAGTTTCCAGACTGGCTCTGTGCATTTCCTTCTGAAACACACCCACGGTTTCCCAGTGAAACATCTCTTGCAAGGAGCTGAACAAGAGCTGTTCCATCTCTCTGCCTCAGAAGTACTGCACAGGCACAGCATGCAGATGTTGTCTCAATCCCATTAAAAGTAATTGCAGAGACTAATGCAGATAATTATTTCTGACTGAGTGAGTTGTTGATCTTTTTGGTTCAAGGAAATAATAGGAAGATCTTCTGCCCTCTTTCTCTGTCTTGTCCTGTTTAATTGACAGGCCAGCATTACAGATTGCAGTCTCTTGTCAGATGACATTCTGAATTTACAGCATAGTCTTACATTGTTTTGCTGCTAAGGTTAATTAACACCTCTTTTTGCTGATACCAGAAACAGAAATGTGAAGGAAACAAGAAACTGGCATAAATGGAAATCTGCCAATTATACTCTGTGAACTTGACTTTAGATATTGCTTAGTGATAGTAATGAGAAAAACAAGTGTATAATTTCTATTTTGTAGAAAATAGTTTTTCCACATTTCAGTTCAGTATGTATTTGTGAAGCATAAATACTACCCCTTTTCTGCTTTTTAAAATATTTTTTAGGACAATAGCTTAATTGACTCCACTTTGAGTGACTCTTAATTCTTGACTATTTCCTCGTAAATATTTTCTTAAATGTTACCATCTTTTATGTTAATGTTTTGCCAAAATAGTTCCAGTGCATGACAGTTTCACTTTTTATTATTCTGGCTTAGTAGAAGTACTCATTTTCCCTGAATGATTTCTCACCCTTTTTATGAAAATTATTTCTAAGTTACAGTCCCTACAGTTCCACTAAGTTTCATTACAGGAAAAAACCAATCACCCTCAACTAAGTTTTGAAGATCCACATTTGTGTCAAGGCCCTTTAAAAATCTGGTTCTACTGAAAGTCAACCTCAGCCTCCCACCAACAGGGGGATGAGTTCCTTCCACCAGCTCCTTCTTGGAAAAAGAATGAAGGCTTTTGAAGCCTCTCCTTGAATCCATCTCACTCATGGACGTAGTAATGGATTATAACATAACAATTATTATAGCTGTAAGAGTGCAAGTCAAGCAGGATAGATTTCAGTTTAACCTTGAATTGAACTGAGGAGGAGAATTCACAGAAAGGACACAAAAGTCACCACTCCTTCTCCCCAGTGTCCTTGTGCCATGCTGTAGGGATGTTTGTCTGTCGTGATTTCCTCACTGTGAAAGGGCTTTACATTAATACAGATCCATTTTTCCTTAAGAACTGAATGGTTCTGCTTCTCTCCATCTGTGTTTGTCTACTGGAATAGACATTCCTCTTCTCTTTACCCATGGGAACTCTAGGATGGGTGTAGGACCAGGCTCCTGAGTGAAGAGTCAAGGTGGTGTCCAGCAAGGGACAGGCTCCACAAACACTCCTTTAGGCACAGCCATAAATGAACGTGGGGGCACTGACAAAAGAGCAGCCTCATGGTAGCCCACGTGGAACAATTCCCTGTTTCTGGCAGATTGTGGGAACTTGATGTTCCTGCAAGTTTATTTGAAATGCAAGTGCACTTCAGAAATCCCAAAAGGGAAATGCATTGTGAGAAAATGGGAAAATAACAAGAAATTAGTCTATAGAAATCAACTTTCAGTAGGAGGAACTGAAATCTAAAATCAGTATGTTTGTGGCAGCTATAGAAACTCAAGATGTTTTCCTAGACTAATAGAGGAAAGCTGCTGACAAGACTCTTCTGTTTAATTATTTCATCACAGGTAGACTTTTATTGGTGATATTCCAGAATGCCCCAGGGTACCCTTCTCTGGACAACACAAATTGTAGGAAAAAAAAATAATTTTATTCAGGATGTAATGCTCTCTCTGTTACAGGAAGTGGGGAATTGTCTACTTATTTGATGCTTAGAGTGAAGATATTTTTTCTTTTCTTTTTTT
>VZRX01013860.1:407946-423758 GCA_013398075.1 Notiomystis cincta
TTGTATTTAACTAGACAAATCTACTGCATCAAAATGGGATCTACAGGAGCAGAGTATGATAGGTTAATTGGACTATTATTGTAGGATGGTACAATGCAATTATCACTTCTGATATAATTTGGAAGTGTAGGTTCACGGTATATTACAAACTATTGTAAAATCCCACGACTGGTATGAAATTAACCATGTTCAACATTGTAATTAGGAAAAAATCTTGGTAGCAGTAATGTTGGCATACCTCCAGTTTCTTAAAAATACCAAAACTATTCTTACTAAATTCAATGTTCTGCAAATTAAAAGTAAGTACATTCAAAGTGATTCTGCCTCTTTGGGACTATATTATAATTCTGCAAAAGGTACAATATTAATGGTAGAATAATTTGAAGAGCTACCCCAAGAATACACATCAAATTAGAAAGCTGAGAACTCTGTAATAACCTAATTTTTTTTTCTATGAGACAAAGGAAGCAAATATCAGATTATGTAAATCTATGTGCTTTGGGAATATCATCAAAGATTTGAAGGGCAGGAAATCCAATCCATGTCCCAAGGAACAGGGAGAAAGTTTTCACCTTTCATCAATCCTAACTGACCTTTATCTTTTCTACACCCAAATCTACTGATGAAGATATCATCTAATGATGAAGATGCAACAGTGTTTACCTCCAGATCTTTCTTAAGAGTGGAGGCTATTGCCTGGACAAGAATGTTGCAGGAGTAACTTGGTTTGTGCTGAGTCCCCAAAGTGCTAAGTGCCTCAAAATTGCAGGGAAGGCAATGGTGAGTGAATTTTGCTTTCATATTGAAAATCAGGTCACTATGTCCCTCAAGGTGAGAAGTAAGATAGCAAGTTTCAATTCCTAACCCAGCTAATCTTTAACACAGAAAGCTGTTATCCAACTAGGAACAATTCTCATACATTTCATTCTGTCTGTGAAAATCTGAGCATTCTCATAAGTAAACATTTACTTTCTGTGGTATTCTTAATATTTACATTACAGAGGTTAGTGAAAAGGCATGGGAAAGCCTTGAGGAAGTCTTTTGGTTGCTGGATGGTAGTTATACATATTATTGTGCTCTGAAGTTCCAGGCTCCAATTTAATTGTCCATTTAGTTTGGTGAAACTAATAGTTACAGATTTTGCATTTGTGGAGGAATCTTATGCAGCTAAAATTAAATCTGTGTTATCTCTTATGGCTTTAGAGACATTTACACTTTGAATAGAGGGAATTGTAAGAGGTGTTCTCAGAGTGCTTTCTGTCTGGTGTTGTAGAACTGAGCAGTGTTTGAAACTCAGCAGAATCTGTCTCTTCTCACTCAGCTATTCCTGTTAATCAAGCAATGGATGCTTCTAGGAGAAGCAGTTCACTGATTGCTGGAACTGCTCCTTGCAGCTCTGGACTCCAAACCTGTTTCTTTCAAGATATGAACATTGCAAGAATAATTCAGAAAAATAATTTTCCAGAAGTACACTGATTTCAAATACTGCTTCCACACATCATTGGATTCAAACTACCCTCTTAATATGACTTTGATTAATTTTCTATCTCCAAAGAGTCCATTGCTGTTGCTCCAGACTCAAGAATTTGAAGATGCATTTACTCATGTGCCTGGATTGTGAAAGACAACTGTTCTTTTCATGGGAATGCCAGTACTTAAGGATACACAAAGTTTTGAGTTATTAAGATTCTAGGATGAAAGATGGAGGAGATAGAATATTAGTTATACAAAAGACTACACAAACCATGATGGTTACTTTCCTCATCAAGCAATGAAAAAAAAAAAAAAATAGGACCCAAGGGGCCTGACCAAACAGGGCACTTGCAATATAAATTGGCATTGTTTGAGCAAGTGAATAGGACTAGATGACCTTCAGAGATTTCTTACAAAGTAAATTACTCTTTGACTCCATAGGTGTATTTTTATAACATAAAAAGCAAGGAAAAGTGCTCTGCACAAGATTTCAGGAGGCCATTTAGTCCCTCCTCTCCCAGTTCAATGTCACCTGTTCCCAGTTTTTCCTGTTTCTCAGGGCCGAAGTACTGGAAATTCTCTGCGCACACACATTTATTTTCACAGCCTCCCAGAAATCTGTTCCAGCATCCAAAAATTCTTACTATTTGGAACTATTCCTTGACATCAAATCTAAATGTCTCCTGATGTAATTTAAGCTGATTATATTTGCCCTAAACTCAGTGCTGGCAAGGAAGAGTTCATTAATCATTTGCTTTGCAGCTACCTTTTCTCCAGCTGAAGCCAGCCGTGCATCACCTTGGGGTCATTTTCCCTAGACCAAGGGACACAGATTTTTTCAGTCCACAGGGCATGCAGACATCTGAGCATTCTTATTATTCCCCTTGAACCTCCTCTAATGAGTCCATGGATCTCAGGAAAACAAAGCCCCAGCCTGGACCTAGGTCTACAGGTGAGACCTTCCCAGTGCTGAGTAGAACTGAGATTATTGGAAAGGTTTAAGGAATGAGCCTCCACTTAGTAGATCACAATATAATTTTGCCTCTTTAAAATCAGCATAATATCACTGACTCAGCTTCAGCTGTAAGCATTTTAAAGCATGATCCTCAGTCTAAGCGTTCTCAAACATTTTTCAATTATCACATTGCTATTATTATGTCTTTTGGTGAGATACAGCTCTCTATGACAAGGAACAAATATTGTAGGAGAATACTGGCTGGAATGCTATGGTACTCAGGAGGGATGTATCTCACAGGAAAATGTGAGTATGGACTTTCCTAAATGCCCCCTGTTCTAGAAAAATATATGACCTCTTCTGAAAGGAAGCAATGAATACTTACAGTCAAGTAATAATATTTTAGCACGTGTTTTCTGTTAATTATTGCAAACACTTTGTGTTGCTTTGTCATCTGTTATCAGGAAGAACAGCAGGCTGCATTAAATTTCCTACTTGTTGCAAAGGACTTAAAAAAAAAAGCAGAGTTCCTGTACTTGGTTGGTTCCTTACTACAAGCTCTAACTACAGTACTTTTAACATTGTAATTTCAATCCTGTGCTCTGTGCAATGAAATACAATTGTTAACAGTCATATTCTGAGGGACATCTAGAAATAATGAGGTGGCCTTGGAATGCTGCCTTCCCTACCAAAAAACCACTGTCACTTAAATGAATGCTTCTAGGAATGCCTCAGGAGTACTATGCACAGGATGGATAACTTCAGATTACGTAAAATAATGATGCCTTATAGAAACCTTTTTTAGTTCTTTCTATCTCAAACTACAGTAAAAAAAACCAGTGAGATATCTTCCTTCAAATCCATTAGTAGTCATTGGATGCTTTCCTGTATGAGGAAAACTGAGACCAGGAGAATTGTGAGGCCAGTCTGCAAAAGATCTGTGACAGAATGGGGCATATCCAATGAATCCTGGCCTGAGAGGGGCAGAGCTATTGCTCATTTAAGGAACTGAAGGACAAAATGTGACAATTAAGCTAAATGAGACATGCCATGTAATATGAGGTTCAGGAACTCACTCACTGTGTTGAAGGTATACAGATGAAAGAAGCTTGTTTTAAGGAGAGCAGGAAAGCCATCAAATGTCAGGAGTGCTGGCACTGTGCACCTCCTACTAAACTCAAGGCAAAGAAAAGCTTCCCATTCATCTCATTTATTGTCTATAACAGTGATCCTCAGAGTCCTTTAATAAATTACTGCCAACTTTCATGACTTTTCATGGACTGCTGGGCATTCTTTATCTCAGACATTTAACTGAAAACATATTTTTTGACCATTTCACAGGCACCAGTGGACTGTGGACTATAGCTGTGGAGTCATTTATACAAGGAGACATAGATCACAAAGCTCTTGCTGTCTCCTGTGGATATATAAGGCAAAATTAAATTAAAGTCTGAACAGATGTGTCACAATGTTGGCATTTTCACATATTTATACCAGCAATATGGATAAGATAACTTCCAGGGCTTAGCATCAAATAAGAAAATACTTAGCACTTACAGCTACAGTTCAGTTTATATTAGGAAGGCTTATTTTCTTTGTACACAGAAATAACTCTACTCATCAATTCAAGCTGTTTGATCCAAAGTCTAGTGCAGACTACTCTTTTTTTTTGTTTTCCATGCTATTTTTGCTTGTTGATTGTTGTCTGTTTCAATTCTTTCATACAATCAGCTGTAGGAATTAGTTTTTCCTGCAGTATTCAGCATCCAGTCACTAAACCACTACAAAGTCCAGATAAAGGAAGGCTGTATGATATCTAACCCTGACATATACACGTGGGCAGAGGGTGCCAGTGGTTTTTACTGGAAAAAGAGCTGTGAACTGTAACTGGGGAAGCAGGACAGAAATACAGGGCAACAGAGAGCCTGAGAGACAGCAGGTGAAGCTGTTCACAGACAAGGAAGACCTTAGAGAGGTCATGGACTGGTCTGCAGGCAGGAAATGGTCTGAAACATCTCAGCAAGCCAGTCATTTTCTCCCTTGTGATTTCACTGCTTCATTCCACTCACTTATGGGGAACAGCATTGGGTGTCAAAGTTGGTGTTTTGAAAATGGCAAAGTCATAAGCAGAATAAATATGTGGATACATCTAGTAGAGTGCATGACACAATAGAAAATAAAAATAAAAAAACAAGATATCTATTCTTCTAATTTTTTAAAAAAGTTCATTATTTGAGAAATTAAAACTTTGATGCATAAATATCATCCTACAATTTTAAAGTGCTATGCACATTCAATGGGTACATGTTTTTAAACATCAGATTAGAAACTTAATTTGTTCATAGAGTGGAAATTTTATTAACATCTTCCATTAGGCATTATCTATAGCTACTAATTTATCTATCTCTTGTAAGATAGTTATGGTAACTTTTCTTTTTCTGCATCTGTGTTTCCTACTACTTTTTAATGAAAAACAGGTGTGAAGGATATCAGGTTAACTTCATTGCTCTAGAGGTATGATGAGGAGCCAAACAAAAAATTATTTGATGGATGGGACAAGTCTTGAGAAACTACTGTTAGTGGTTATAAGACTCTCCCCTAATCCAAAGTACTGCAAGTGTCACTGAGATGTCATACTGGACATGGGAGATTTGGATTTTTCAGTGTTCCCAGGCAGCTGTCCTGAAACAAGATTTCTGTTGGAAAAGTATTGCACTGATGACCCAGAAACACTGCTCTGCAATCTGATTGTGTTCCTCAGACTTAGTGATGACATAATCTGGATAATACTTACAGATCTTTACCCAGATCCATACAAGATCCCACACATAAATTATACTCCCTTGTTTAGCCAAATAGGATTGCTCCCTTCTACCTTAAACACCATCTTCATTTTAAAATATTTATATTGTAGAGTAAGTCTAGATTTGTCTCCAAAAAGGGTCTTGTAGCTCTGTGTTGGGAAAGGGGGCATTTCTTATTACAGATATTTTTCACTTGTTCAGATCATGAAGTAATGTAGCATTTCAGCAATATCCTGAATTTTGTAATGAAGCAGGAAGCCCTTGATGAGGTTCACAGCTACACAGGAATTAGATGATCTTTCCTGTGAAGATTATTTGAGGGAACAGTGTTTTTTGTGGGATTGAAGCAGTCTCTAGCATATTAATAAGTGGGAAGCTACTTTGAGGATTTGTGTTAAAAAAATGAAAGCAAATAAAAAATGTGGAAGGACTACTCTGCTATGAGAATGTGTTGTGAAGGGTTGAGACATCATGAGTAATATTTCATCACAAGAAAGGAAATTAAATGAAGAAATACTGCTCTAAAGAAAATACAGAACAAAAAGGTTGATGTTTGCTAAATGGAAAAGACGTGGTCTTATTCATAGATATCTCCAAAAAGTTGCTTCAAAAGCAATTATACAAAAAAATCATCAAAGACCTGAATTCTTCCTTTCCTTTCTTCACATATTTTTTCAGTTTTTCCTAACGAACATGTGTTCTAATTGAAGTCAGAACAGACACTTGTTTTGATTGCATTAGGAAGTAACTCAAGTCTTAAATATTCACAATTCCTCTTGATACCAGTATGACATGTAGAAATCAGTGGTGCAGGTCAGGGAAGAGAATTTAAATATAAAAAACCAAAACTAAGTAAATATGAAATATATTCCTATCAGTGGTTCTGGGAAAAAGAAGGGGAAAAAAAAGGCAACAGTGATCAATGAGCTAGATAAGGAATATGTTAGTGACTTTAACAGTGTAAATCTTTCCTTCTTAATTGAGGGTTGTTCCTTTTTCCAGACAAAATTAGGTAGCAATGTAATGGAAGGATGTGGTCAGAGTATACACCAAATAAATCCTTTCAAGTCTCTGCACTGCTTAGTTACAAAAAGCACTATCAGTGATTTACAATAAACATTCAAATACTCAAAACAGGTAGAATAAACATCCTCAGAAGTACTCTAAAGGAATCAGTTAGGTCCACTATACAAATTAATCTAAATTTTTAAAAGTCTGCAAGCAACTTATCTGTTTACTTACCACACTTGGTACAGTGCATCACACTTCAGTTTGGCCTGAAGCACATTTGATTATCCTTCTGGGTCAAGCACAAGAGGGAAGATGATTAATTAATTAATTATACACAGATTACGATTTATATAAAGTTTGTGACAGGTTCCAGTTACTTTGTGTTATCCCAACAACTGATACCAGAGGATATCCCCCACATCAAAAGATTCCACATAATCATACTGCCAAAAGGAAGACCCTGGCATCCTAGAAAATTTTTCTTAGAAGATAAAGGAACAGAGAGTAAACTGAAACAAATGAGCTTTTGGTTAATTAAAAAACACCAATTGTTTCTCAGCTCATACTGTGAATTTCCAGCTCCACAGCTCTGACATAGTAGCTGCCAGAGGAACACATGCACCTTGGGTTGAGCTCTCTGTACCTTGGAGTGCCAGAGGATTCATGAGGCACAGCTGAAATTCAGTGTTTGCCATGGCTTAGGTGGGACAGCTAAGGCAAGCTGTGCTAACTCAATTTATCTGAAGGTCTTTTAGAAGTCTGCCTTCAGATGCCCAAAAGTTTCACATGCATGTGAACTGCAATTCTGAGCTTAAATACTGGGAAATTTGACACATTCATTGTCTTGTGCTCCAAGATCTCTTTTAGGACATGCTATGGAAGACCTACACATTTGCTGCAATAGTGGCATTTCCCCTGCATTTATAGTATAATACTCTTTGTCTTGACCTCTCTTCCTAAAATATTTTTGGTTGGCATCCAAGAGAGCAGAGTTAGAAGAGGAATTGTTGAAAGATCAGATCTGGCAGCCAGGAGCAAGAGCTGCCTTGGTTTGAACCAGCAGAGGGAGGGCAGAGGATGTAAGAGAGTTGCTACTTTTTCCTGGGTGATTAACTTGCTGTTTGCTGAGTCTCAGTGAAAGCTTCACAGGCTTCATAGATTTTCTGCATCCTCTTTTGCCAGATCTAATTTGGAGGACATTCCACACTCTACTGGATCTTTTATTCAAATTATGGGGAAGCTTTTCCTTAAAACAAACCAACCAACCAACCAAACAAACAAACAAAGAAAAATATCCAGGCTCAGTAATTTTTTTAATGGTGCCTCCTTCTCAGTGTCATTAACAAAACCATAATTTGTAGAGTTTGGTTGGTATGATTCTAAAGGCATTTTCCCATGATTTTAAAGTACTATAGAGTTCACATGACTGAGTCACTGGCATTAAACAGAAGATTTCATGTTTTAACTTGGAAGACCTCAAGTTTAAGAGAAAGGACAAAGACTGAGGGTGCTGGAAATGCAGGGTCCCTGTGTCTCTAACTGGATCATGGAAACAGTCTGAGTGTATCACCAAGGCTCTGTAGCTGTGCTTTGGGTGTTGAATACCCCTGGATCGGTATTTGCTTAAATCAGTATGAAGGCTGTCTTTCTGTATTGGTGTCAACCTTTAGCTTGCTAACAGGATTAATTCCACAACAACATAAATTTAAGTAGTAGGTGGTTAATATCTTTCTTTCAAAACATCAGTGCTGTTCTTGTCTTTTTTTAACATAGAGATCAACACCTGCAAGACAATATTAGTATTTTTAGATTATGTTGTTAGGAAAGCTTTGGATTTGTTATTTTATTTTCTTTTTGTCTTCTGTTGTATGGTAATAATTACTGAGGCAGCAAAATGTGATCACTCCAATTTTGAAAAATATATATTCCTTTAAGAATAGGAGATTCTGAGAGCTGTTGTTAAGGTACACCATCACCCAGATGATTTTAGAAGAGCCAGTATCTATCTAACTGTGGAGATGACTGAAACCTTGGCATAAGCAGCTTTTACTGAAGCTTTTACCACTTTACATAGCAGGCTTCTTTTTTGTTTGTTTGTTTGCTTGCTTAAGGTTGTTTTCTTTTTTTGGGGGGGTTTGGGAGGGTTGCTGTTTATAAGATCTTTGAAATAAACCTGTTTAACAAGCTGAATACTTACGATGTCTGAAAGCTCCAATGAAACTCCAATTGACTTTAATTTGGCTCATACTTTGGCAGGAAAGGAGAAAAGCCTGGGAGAATGACCTTTACTTATTCCCTAGAGTGTAAACAATTGAGAGATAGGTATGAACAGATCCACATTCTCTGTAGGAGCCTTTCTCTCCTCTCAGTGTGCACTGTGTAATGAATCCCTAACTCACGTTGGTGTCGATAATAATTATGTACATGCACTGGGAAGGAATGAAATTTTAAATTGGCAACTCTTCATAAAATCTTATTATGACAGTTCTATAGGCCACTGTTCAATGCAGTGGGTTAATAAGCATTAGTCAAATTCCTGTCAGGGCAGTAGGATTAATATAGGTAAAATGTTTAATAGAAAGTTGTTTTTTAATTACTTTCCAAAAAGAAAAGAGCTTAGCTAATATATATGTTTTGTAAAAAAATCTTTATTGTAGCTCTCTGTTATTGAGTACTGGTTTTGTCAGTGAATACCACCAGCTGTGAAAAGATCATTTAAACCATTGGAATAATAAAAATTTCATATAAAAAGCAAGGTGAGAGAATATAGACCTGCATTGTTAAGTATTTCAGGAAATGTATGGGCAATCTTCATTTTACCCCATAACAAACAATGTTACAGCCTTTAATTATATGATTGTATACCACTTCTTGAATAAAACTCTTTTCTTCACCATGTTTTAAATACTGGCTTATGCAGATTTTCTAGTGCTATCTATTATTCAGTATATGCTAGAAAGAATCCAAGAAAGTCTTTTATATAAAATGACATAGCATGCTAATGTTGCTCAATATATTTACAAATAAATCACCCCTTTCTGCAACACTGTTCCTCTGGATCTCAGGCAGCCTTGCAGGGGACTGAGACGTACCTCAGCAGAATTTTAATTCCTCTGGGTCCCAAGAGCCTGACCCCTCCACAGCATGCACTATTGGCATAAGCAAAGACATGTTCTAAAGTTAAGAAACAACCAGAGCTCCAATATTGCTAAGGACAGACAGGATACCTTCAAGATATCTCTGTTCATGGAGAAAACCGATTATGAATATGCATACAAAAACATGCAGCCTGGGAGGCTGGAGTCAATACACTGCTGGGTTTTTCCTCTGCTTTTGAAGTTCAGCAGACTCCTGATCACAGGAATACCCAAATTCTGCCTGCTCCCAGGCAGCTGCAGAGCCAGCAGTGAGTCAGTGGAATGCAGAACCTGATCCCTCCCTCTCTACGCTGCACCACAGAAGCCAAAGTGGTTGTCAGCTGAGGCAGGAATTACACTTTCCCTCCTAGCAAGCAGAACCATGGAAAAGACATGGGCAAAGAATTTATGCACCCACACATTCACACATTTGCTCTTGATGCTCCTCTCTAGTAAACATCAGGGAGAAAAATAGAAGTAAGACACTCCTGTGGTGTGGAAAATCACCAAATGAAGTTTTCAGAGCACATGTAACTATTTGTTTTGTGATGCTGATACCTTACTGCATCCTCCATGCTACAGTAGTTCTTATGCCACAGGTAAGTGTCCCAGATAACACCTGGAATGAAGTATTTTCCCCTTTGTTATGTTAGGTTTTTACATGTGCTAGCAGTACTGAATATGAGCATGTGTCTGCATTTTCCAGTTGCTAGACAGTAGCTAATCCTGACAAGGTAGAACCAGCACAAGCAGGACACACATAATTGTCTAAAACATCTATGCTTTGTATCACAATTATTTTCATGCACTTCAACAGGCATATAAAATTAAAAGGTTCAATTTTAAGAAATTCTTGTAATCCATTTATAAATAAATTAAGCTTTGCAGCTTTTCTTTGGTCTGTATATGTGATTATACCATTCAAGATCACAGCATCCTTATGCTAGATCAGATACCATGTTGTAAAATCTATTAAAAACGTTATTTTGAGTAAGCTTGATAAGCGTTAAATGGGGTAAAAAATTTGTTTTGTTGCAAGCCAGGAAGAATGCATACTTAATTAAATATCAAAGACCAAAATTTACAAAATAATACCATGAGAACAGAAGCAAATTTAGCTTACAAGCATTAAGGGAAGACATGATTAAACTGATTACTATGCACAGCATTAGTCATTGTTACTATACAATTCTACTGTCTGCTGAAGTATCCAACCTACAGTAAAAGAAAGATATTTTATCCATCAAGTTAATATCTAACAGCTGGCACAAAATATTTACTGCAAATAAAATCAAGAAGCATGATGGAATTTTCATGTATTTATACATATGTATAGGAAGAAAGTGTTCACCAGATAAATCATCTCAACATAACAGAGCTCTGTTAGTCACCCTATATTACATTACATAAAACTCTTGTATAGTTTTTTCTTGCTGTTGTTTCTGTCAGAACTTTAAAAACATTTGAAATACTACACGTGAATGAATGCTGGTCAGACATTTCATTTTTGCTACTAAATTCTACGAAATGGATGGCATGTTGATTTTCTGTGAAAATAATGCCTCTCATAGCTGTAGTTAGTTCAGCAAAAGTAAACAAAGGAGGTGGGTAATAGCATATATTTACAATAAATTTGTTGAATACAGGTTCAGACACAGTAAACATAAAACATAGCTTAGTTCAAATCATTGATTTTCCTGTTGAGTGGCCCCACTCAGTGATCTCAATTTGCACATGATGTGTTTTGTAAAACATGTAACTGATGTTTCCATTCAAGGGAGATCAAAACAAAAGTCTTAATCTGTTTTCCTGCAGCAATGGTGACCTAAGGGTGGTGATCCAAAGCCCAGACTCATTCAAAGGAACAAGAACTTATCTCACAACTCATCCAGCTATATTTTGGGTGTAAGTGTGCAGAAGCAAACATGGTTATTTGCTGTTTTCCCTGTCCCTGGACCCTTCACGAAGGCAGGCAATGGAGTCACTTCTGGCTGCTGGGATCCCTTCCTCTAAGCCAGCCAGTATTTCCAAGAAGGGAGGTTCTGCTTTCACAAGAGAAGATTAGAAAAATCCAACAAGACACCAGTTTAATGTTGAAGACAGATTTTCTCCTCATGACTGGACTGGCCTGCGTGAAAGGGTCCTCTTTGGATACTTTCTTGAAATACAATATATGGTACATGTTTTCTTAAGGAATTTAAGTCATAAATGACACTAAGTGCTAGGAATTATTCAGATTCACATCTAAATTGCCTGGACAGAGTATGAAAGAGGAAATAAGACAATTTTGTGCAGTTTCTGGCTATTGTTTTTTTCTCATCTTGAGTACCTGACAGCCCCTCCCAATATGAATCACATACTGGGGCTGAAGGTCAAAGACTGAATGAGTTGCTCATTTTAACCTTCCTGCCTTCTCCTATAGTCAGGTTGAAACATAATTAACATTTTATTAATATTTTCTCCTTATTTCCAATGTTGTCAAATTCCAAATGCCAGATATTTTTACTTTATTTGTGCGAAATGCTCCCCTGTTCTGTAATGGTACCACTGGTACCACATGAGGAGTAAAGTGTTACAAATCATGCAAACCAAGAATCTAATAATGCCAAATCACAATAGCTGGACCTACTTGAGCCAGCTGGTGAAATTGATGTAGGTCCCTACATAATGACACTGTAAAATTATCAGACCTTTAATGGAGGAGACAACAAATTTTCAACTGAGATTTAGTTCATTCTTTATTTCTTACATTTGCAGTGTAAAAAATTACACCAGGAATTGATACTCTAAGGTGCTTTATAATACAAAGAGAAATACATGCATATATTATAAATTATTATTTATGTTATATATAATATATACTCAAGATTTCAGAAAACAAAATTCAGATATAGGAAGTAAACACAATACAAGTAGTATATTTAAAATACCTAATTCCATTAAAAGTAAATTTATTATGCTCTCTTTACAGCTCTTTCTGTTATTATTCAAAAGAACAAATGCATAATATAGAACAATAAGGAACTTCTACGTGGGAGTATTTTTAAATTTAGAGATACTAAGGAAAGTAATTACCAAAAAAAAAAAGAGGGAAAATGTGAAAATATTTTGCATATATACAAAATGGAGCTGTACTGACAAATGCCTTGTTCTATCTGTTAATGTCAGGTATAGAAATGTTTTAAAGAAAACATTTGTTTACATATTGGACAGATGAAAATCTAGCTATTGCCTTGTCCTGACACAACTAAGACTGTCACTGTCATTCACTGAAAGAGACTTCTTATTAACAGAGTTCCCAGAGTTAAAAAGAAACAGGATTTAATTACATTGTTTGATCCTTTATACAGTTTGTTATGGTTCATACACAGTTATGTATGGTTCAAAATCCAGGCCAGTTGGTTTCTTATCCTTAGCTGAACATGCAGTCACATTAGATTACCTTCAGATTTTTGTTTTGGCTTTTTTTGCCTTCACTTTAATTGGACATTTTACATAGACTACTCTCGATTCATTTATATTTGGCATAATATTGAAATACACTTGTCATTGTTAACCAACATCCAACAATTATGATAATTTGACATACCATTTTGAAAGTTATATTGAATTTTCTCTTCTTATAGACACTAATTGCATATTTGAAGTGATGGATCTTGTTCTCTCAGAAGCATGCTTCTGGATCCCTTATTTATCATAATTTGAGAAAGAGGTATGACCTTATTTCTTCCATTTCTTAGGTTTTCAGAAATGCATAAACAGTGCAAACGAACCTAAATCAGGTTCCATCAACTAACTGTTATAAAACCATTTACGTGGAAACAGGATAATTCTCTCCTATTTTCTGCCCAGTAGTTAGTGCTTAAGAAACTTAGGCGGAATAGAGAAATTGGACTGAATTAGCTCGTGCTTGAAATAATATGCCATACTTGGCATGATTATTTAGCTTCTGCATATGCCTGGGAAGCCACAGGGATGTGTTATTTAGCCTTTTCACCTGAAAACATTTCCATCTTGACTTCATGCACATCTCTGTGCCATTTTACAAGCCTCCCCTCCACTCCCAGGTGGGAGTGTTTGACTCCTATTCATTTGCAACACTTCTGCTGTCAGAAATGTGTTGTGGGAGATAACAAATGAGTGACACTGAAAAGAATCACATCTGTGCAATGGAACACACACAGCTCATCCAGAAACTGCTCCCATCAGTGCCACTACTGCTCATAGCTCTGGCTCTGGCACAGGAGGGCAACACCAGAAACATCCAAATGGTGCTCCCAAATGGTTCCCCTGCCCTGCAGAGAATCAACCTCACCATCAGGTGCATTTTATAAACACTGTTTAATTGTGAATGAATGACAGCTTGGACACTTACAGTACTCAAAACAACTATAAACAACTTTTTTTTTTTTTTGTGGGAGGAAGATGAGGAGGAACTGTGTTGCAAGAATAGCTGAAAGTAAGAACATTTTCATGCATGTGTTAATTCATGAAAAAGTGGCAATTTTTCTGATCCCCATTCCCCCCCTTAGATGGGAATATGACCTGGAACCCTTTGATTAGAAAAAAATATTTGCTTTGAGCCCTCAGAATTTCAAGCAGAGAACTATTTGAATGAGTGTTGCTGTTACTTAAATAAGAACCAGCAACACATTATTTTCAACCCTTAATAATTAAGTTTTTCTAGAGACTTTCATGCAACCACCATGCTGAGTAATATCTCACTGCAGACTAGACATTTGGAGGTGTAAGGAATGATGGAGCAGATATTTTAAATTTTCATCATGACATCTCTCACCATGTTTTTTAAAAACCTACATCAATTAAGGGAAGTATGCTTTGAAGAATTTCCTGCAATTTTTATTTAGCTTAGAGATATAGTTATTTAGCATTTCAAATAAGCCATGACGTGCAGAAAATGGCCAGTAGCAGCTAAGTCTTGAAAAGCAGACTTTTAAGTAGGTTTCCTCTAGTTAGAAAACTTAAGGAAATGTTCAGTTACTTGCAGTTACCAAAAAGAGTAATGAACATTTATAGGTCTTTAAAAGCATGTCATGTCACAAAATCCATATTAACAGAGTCATTGGAAAGACATCTGCTGTATTCAGTGACTTCTGCATTAGGAACTCTGCAAGCAGTTCTGAGATTCCCCACACTTTTAAGCAGGTGGCAGTGTAGGTTAAAGAGACATAGATTTTTCCTGCAGCTGGTAGAAATCATGCTTTCCAATATTCCCTTTTATCTCAACGTAAGGTAAAAATATACAGCACTATTATTGGGTTCCCATCTAGATGGGAACAGGCATGAACTCTGAAATGCACTTCTTTGTTGATTCAACAGTATTCTGTTATTTCCAGATGCAGCTTTGTGAGCTTTATTTCTCAGAACAAGACATTGCAGTGAGAGACATAACCTCTCTTCTTTAATGTGACAGTAAGAAGACCCATCTTTTGAAGGGGTTAGGTGATTTTACAGTGCACTGATTCAGCATCAGTGCTCAGTGTCTAATGATAAACACTGATGGTTTTAATAAAAGCAAATACAGTGGCCTTCCTTCTGCTGGACCTTAATTTATGCCACTGACACAGACTCTGCAGCTAAGGCAATAAGGGATTTAGCTTACATTTGCAACTTTGGGCTGCTCTTTCAGTAATTTCAATCTTTTGTGCATAAAATGTTGCATTATCTAGTGTTCATGCCTAAGAATCACTAATAAGGTTGATTTTAACACCTTTGACAGTGACATGGATGGTGGGACGGAGTGCATCCTCAACAGTCCAATGATGACACTCAGCTGTGTGGTGTGGATGAGGCTGACAGGCTGGAGGGAAGGGATGCCATCCAGAAGATTCTTGAGAGGCATGGGAGGTGGGCCACAAGAACCCTGTGAAGTCCAACAAGACCAAGAACAAGGTCCTGCACTGGATCAGGGCAATCCCAAGCACAAGTACTGGCTGAGCAGAGGGTGGATTGAGAGCAGCCCTGGGGAAAAGGATTTGGTGGTGCTGGTGGACAGGAAGCTGTACATGAGCTGCCAATGTGTGCTTGCAGCCCAGACACCCTAACACAGCCTGTGCTGCACCGAGAGCAGCGTGAGCGGCACATTGAGGGAGGTGATTCTGCCCCTGTGCTCTTGCAAGACCCTCCTGGAGTGCTGTGTCCAGGGGCAGGGGTCATCCTGAACAAGAAGGACATGGACCTGCTGGGGAAAGTCCAGAGGAAGCCATAAAGATGACTGGAAGGATGGAGCACCTCTCCTGTGAGAGAATTGGGGTTGTCCAGCCTGGAGAAGAGAAGGCTCCAAGGAGATCTTATAGAACCTTCCAGTCCCTGAAGGGAGCCTACAATAGAGCTGGAGAGGGACATTTTACAAGGACATGCAGTGACAGATTTTAAAATGAAAGAGGGCTAGATATTAGAAAGAAATTATTT